>ONZH01025249.1:0-207156 GCA_900303285.1 Rhinella marina
TTTATATATACAGAATAGTGTCCTCTGTATTATATATATACAGTATACTGTCCTCCGTAGCATGTATATATACTGTATACTGTCCTCTGTAGTATATATACATTATACTGTCCTCTGTAGTATATGTACATTATACTGTCCTCTTTTGCATGTATGTATATATTATACTGTCCTCTGTAGTATATATCCAGTAACTGTTCTCTGTAGTATATATACAGTATACTGTCCTCCGTAGCATGTATATATACTGTATACTATCCTCTGTAGTAATATAATACAATATACTGACCTCTGTAGTATATATACATTATACTGTCCTCTGTAGTATATGTACATTATACTGTCCTCTTTTGCATGTATGTATATATTATACTGTCTCTGGAGTATATATCCAAGTATACTGTTCTCTGTAGTATATATACATTATACTGTCTCTCTGTAATATATAACTGTGTATATATATATATATATATATATATATATATATATACAGTAAAACTGACCTCTGTATTATATATACATTGCAGTCAGAGAAATTTTAACATATCTACCATGTGTGAATATAATCAAATGAATATAGCAGTTCTTCCTACTGCTGCAGGCAGCTTTCTCAGGTGGTGACACTCCCTGGGGAGTCCGATCCCGAATCCACAGAGGTCAGTTGATGATATCACGGTGCATGGTATCTCATGTGCATGTACATTTTGGCTTGTGATACTTTACATAAAATGGCTCCATATTGTAACTGCTTGTTCTGGTTGGTACCTGCTCCAGGACAGCACTTCATTTTGCATGTGCTTCTTTAATGCCCCATAATAGACTGACTTGTCTCTAGAAGGTTTGTCCTTTCTAAGTAGAGGAGGTGACATAAGCTCCATCTAGTGGTGGCTTGTTAAAACCTTGTGCATACTGTCTCTGCTTCCATAGGAATCGGCTGGCTGCTTCTTCTATCTTCCCTCCCTCCCCCCTGAATACCTCTGGCCTGGGCGGGGGGCGTGGCCGGCCGACAGTCAGCCTTGGCTCCGCTGCCTCCAGACTAGAGAAGCTGATATCCTGCTGGTGATACTGCTACTAGGAAGAAGGTAAGTATATGTTTTTTATTTTTTTTTACCTTTCTGTGAGGGGCACAACATATTACTGTGGGGCACAACATGGGTATATTACAAGGGGGCACATAACTGGGCATATTCCTGGAGCGCACAGTTGGTCATATTACTGCGGGCACATAACTGGGCATATTCCTGGGGGGGGCACACCTGGTCAGATTACCGGGGGCACATAACAGGGCATATTATTGGGGGCACAACTAGGCATATTAATGGGGGCACATAACTGGGGAATATTTACTATATGGAGCAGTAAGGGGACTGGGTGGGATTAGGTTATAGGGGGCGGAGTTGGGGAGTGGCCTAGTGCTGAAAAAATTTGCCTCGGCACGCTTAGCCCACCACACAATGTGTCCCTCTATGTCCCTTTACAAAGTTGGGAGGTATGTAAGTCCTAATCAGGGCCCCATCTCCCACACCTCTGCTGGCACTGGAAAGGGCCCCCCTCCCTCTCTGGGCCCCTGTGCAGCTGAACCTGCTGCACAGGCGGTATGTTCGCCCCTGGATTTTCTCCAAGGGCGGTGTGTGACACTATTCGAGCACCCTAACATGAAATCAACAGACACAGTGGAAAAATACATTTTTTTGATAATATTTGAAAGGAAGATATAATTAGACTACATTAAAGGGATTGCCCAAACTGATGAAAACCCTTTTAAAGGGCAAACAAGGACCCATGGTGGTTGTTTGATATTGTCAGAGGAATCTGCAGGGTCACAGATTTCCTCTGTAAGGGATGGGTGGCCACCAGTGACGTGTAGTAGGACACTGTGCACACTGACATAAAGGGTCCATACCCTAATAAAGACTTATAGTTGTAAATCACGGCCAGCTCAAGCTGGAATCCTGGGGCATAAAAGTTATGTGGACAGCAGGAAAAGCCACCAGATAAAACAAATGGAGTAATTTTATTTAATCTTCAAAGGATCCAAATAGGAAAACGGGCAGGCGGTGACTCTATAGCTTGCTTTTCACATGTTTTAAGTGGAAACCCCACTCTGTCGTAACTCTTTTACTTACTTACATTGGTATTGCTACATTCCACAAAATACGTGTCTTCCTTGGGCTGCATGTATCACAAATGCCTTAAGCTGGCATCTTTCTGCGGGATCTGATGACGATGTAATGTGTATAGGGGCTTCCAGGCCTACTCATGACTGCAAATGTTGGGGGAGAGGAGGATCTGGTATGTTGGATTTCAATCTGATCCTCTTATTTCCAGGGGGAGCGAATCCTGAGAATGCATGCATATGGGGATCTGGAGAGATAACGGTTGTCTGTAACAGATTTTGGCCAACAGTTATCTCATGTGTATGGCTCGCTTTAGAGAAAAATTGTCCCCAGCAACCAATCAAACCATGTTTCTGGTGCAGTTGAGAAAATAAATACTGAAATCCTGGATGGTCGCTATAGGTAAGGAAATACTCTTTATCTGTCAACTTTACATATGAGACTGAATGGGGAAGATTAATCAAACTGGTGTAAAGTAGACCTGGCTTAGTTTCCCACAGCAACCAATCAGATTCAACCTTTCATTTATCACAGCTCCTTTGGAAAATGAAAGGTAGAATCTGATTGGTTGCTATGGGCAACTAAACTAGGTCTACTTTACACCAGTTTGATAATTCCCACCAATATGTTTGGACAAAATAATATCATAATTGAACATCATTAATAGTAATCCTCAGTTATTTCTCTAATTTTTAGTATGTGTCTGCGCGTAAAAAAAGACAAAAACACACACTGTAAGTGACCCTTCAAAAAAATCTATTGTTACATAGTTGTTGGTGACATTGTATTCATAATGAGATGGACTAACCTGCTGAATGACTTCTCGCAGTGTCTTCAATTTGGCGAGTAAAGTCTCTTCTGAAACCATTCCACCGTCCCATGATGGCTTGGACATTACTTTTAATAGCGCTGTGGTCTGACTGAAGATGTCTCAACAATGATAGGCTCTGTCTTAGAAGTGCCTCTTGCTTGGCAGTCTTCTCGCTGTGAATAAGACAATATGTGGTTTTGCACATTTCTTTGCATCAGGGTCATCCAAGTTTTACATAAAGTCAGCAATGGTGTTTGAATGATGAACTTGTGGGTTTTCATCACGTACACACGTGCAGCATAACCATGCCAAGGAGCTTACTCCTTTCAAGCACTGGAATACAAAAAATATTTGCCTAGTTTCACAAACTAAGGGCTAATGCACATGAATGTGTGTGCCCTGTGCCCGTTCTGTGGAGCGGTCCGCAATGCACGGGCACCATCCGTAACGGATGATAACGGTAGAGAAGGTATTAAAGGGGCTCTTCCCTCTCGCCCCCGATTCAAAGAAAATCATTTGAATGGGGTTATGCCATGAATGATGTATAAAATGACACACATCATATAGGACATGACAATCTCTTTCTAACAAAGCTAGAACCAGCCCTGTACCTCACATGGATCCAATTGCTCTGCTAGATTGTCTTGAGGCTGGCAGCTCAGGGGGCGTGTCCTTTTTTGCTGTAGCTCTTTCCCTGTAACTGCCACAGCTTCTAACAGAAAATATATGGCTGGTGACAGTTGAAGATTTAAACTGAGCACGTGCAACCCCCTCAATGAGGTGGACAAGAAATAAGAAAAAGAACAAAGATCAGGTGGTGCTATACGGATACATTTTACTGAATAGCTCACTGGATATACAACATTTTTAATGACATGCAATTACAAAAGTATTCAGATCCAGGTGCCGGCAACAATGTGTTTGTGGCACAAGCCCTTTAAAGGAGAGATACTACTTCTACTTCTCCTGGTTTCAGCTTCAAAACCTTCATTATAAGAACTGCACTGTGGCTGTGCCCTAAGTTAACCAGTAATAGGAATGATATGACACTAAACTGTACCTGTAGCCATAAATGGTGAGTCAACAAATTGATCATTATGAAATGGAAAATACTGCAGACATTACGAAGAATTTCCTTTATGTGATAATGCAAATATTCTATTATGTTGATGTCTCTAATGGATAAAGATGTTCCATTAGATAAAAATATCTGTGCATGCATGCTTTCTAGAAAATTAGAAAATGTGAAGAAAGAGAGGGATTAGGTAGAGAAAATAATGAAGTTGTTTCAGCGGTTGTACTGAGTCCACAGACAAGTCCTAGTGAGCATGCAGCCTGCCCTCCATCAACAGGAATTAGAAAAAAAGGAAATGCTGATCTCCATTACAATCTAATATATAATAATATGTATAATTAATCAGTGCTAGAGAGGGCTAACAAATGCTTAAGGGGTTATCCAAGCCTGTAACACCCCCCCCCCCCTTCAATGCCCAGGCCCCTTCTACAGAGAATACTTACCTGGCCCCTGATGCCTGTGTCCTTCCAGGTCAGTTCACGGCCATCACTGCATCTCTCCGTCATGCAGATCAAAACATCCAGCGACTGGGGTGCAGCCAATAGCAGGCCGCGTCAATGGCCTGCCCCCTTGAGTCATGGGTGATGACAACCGTGATGCAACGGAAGCAGGTCAGCAATGCCGCCTGTTATCAGCTGCATACGGTTACAGGTTGGGATAGCCCCTTTAATTATTTTATGACACTCATTTCCACTGAATGCAGTATATGGACTAAATCTAAATTTCCAAATTAGGAACTAATTCTACAGAAAGAAGACAGTTTAGTGAAAAATATATCAAAAAGCCCTGCTTTGTAGCTGCAGGATTAGAAAAACATGGCTGTTTTCTTCTAGAACAGTGCTACACCTACCCAGGGGTCGTGCATGGTATTACAGCTCAGCTCCACTGAAGTGAATGGGGCTCATCTGCAATAACAGACACAACCCACAGGTGTGCGGCGCTTTGTGGAGTAAAGCAGCCATGTTTTTCTAATCCTGGACATCCCTTTAATATTCCTGATACCTTCTGAATGACTCCCTTTTAATAAAGTTTATATATACATATAGTTAGACCTTGCAGTAAAATATAAGAGTATAATGAAATAAAAAAAAAAATATTTACACTTATTCAAAGAAGACATTACATTAAACTGATAGGATTCATCAGTAATTGTTCCCATTTCAAGTGGGGTGATCTAATGCGCCAATGAAGAAATCAGATTGCATGTCACTGCCCTGCAGCCACTGTCAGCACCGCAGTGAAGGAGGCATTCACAGTAGTCTGTATTAGGCTACTTTCACACTAGCGGCAGGCCTGATCCGGCAGGTGAAGGGTGCTGCCGGATCAGGCCTGCCGCAGTGACATGTGTGGAGCCGGAACTGCGCTCCGGCCCCACACATGTCACACAGTACAGTCATTGCCAAAAGTTTTGAGAATGATACAAATATTAATTTTTACAAAGTCTACTGCTTCAGTTTTTATAATGGCAATTTGCATATACTCCAGAATGTTATAAAGAGTGATCAGCTTAACAGCAATTACTTGCAAAGTCAATATTTGCCTAGAAAATGAACTTTATCCCCCAAAACACATTTCAACATCATTGCAGCCCTGCCTTAAAAGGACCAGCTAACATCATTTCAGTGATTGCTCCATTAACACAGGTGTGGGTGTTGATGAGGACAGGGCTGGAGATCAATCTGTCATGATTAAGTAAGAATGACACCACTGGACACTTTAAAAGGAGGCTGGTGCTTGGCATCATTGTTTCTCTTCTGTTAACCATGGTTATCTCTAAAGAAACACGTGCAGTCATCATTGCACTGCACAAAAATGGCCTAATAGGGAAGAGTATCGCAGCTAGAAAGATTGCACCTCAGTCAACAATCTATCGCATCATCAAGAACTTCAAGGAGAGAGGTTCCATTGTTGCCAAAAAGGCTCCAGGGCGCCCAAGAAAGACCAGCAAGCGCCAGGACCGTCTCTTAAAAGTGTTTCAGCTGCGGGATCGGGCTACCAGCAGAGCAGAGCTTGCTCAGGAATGGCAGCAGGCAGGTGTGAGTGCATCTGCACGCACTGTGAGGCAGAGACTCTTGGAGCAAGGCCTGGTCTCAAGGAGGGCAGCAAAGAAGCCACTTCTCTCCAGAAAAAACATCAGGGACAGACTGATATTCTGCAAAAGGTACAGGGAGTGGACTGCTGAGGACTGGGGTAAAGTCATTTTCTCTGATGAATCCCCTTTTCGATTGTTTGGGACATCTGGAAAACAGCTTATTCGGAGAAGACGAGGTGAGCGCTACCACCAGTCTTGTCTCATGCCAACTGTAAAGCATCCTGAAACCATTCATGTGTGGGGTTGCTTCTCAGCCAAGGGAATCGGCTCTCTCACAGTCTTGCCTAAAAACACAGCCATGAATAAAGAATGGTACCAGAATGTCCTCCGAGAGCAACTTCTCCCAACCGTCCAAGAGCAGTTTGGCGATCAACAATGCCTTTTCCAGCATGATGGAGCACCTTGCCATAAAGCAAAGGTGATAACTAAATGGCTCAGGGAACAAAACATTGAGATTTTGGGTCCATGGCCTGGAAACTCCCCAGATCTTAATCCCATTGAGAACTTGTGGTCAATCATCAAGAGACGGGTGGACAAACAAAAACCTACAAATTCTGACAAAATGCAAGCATTTATTGTGCAAGAATGGACTGCTATCAGTCAGGATTTGGTCCAGAAGTTGATTGAGAGCATGCCAGGGAGAATTGCAGAGGTCCTGAAGAAGAAGGGTCAACACTGCAAATATTGACTTGCTGCATTAACTCATTCTAACTGTCAATATAAGCTTTTGTTACTCATAATATGATTGCAATTATATTTCTGTATGTGATAAAAACATCTGACAAACACACATAAAAACCAGAGGGCAGCAGATCATGTGAAAATATAATATTTGTGTCATTCTCAAAACTTTTGGCCATGACTGTACATACATACACATAAACATACACACACATATACACAGACAAATACACATACATACTTACATGCTCCCGGCAGGTCTTCAGAGCGTCGGAGGGACAGGACGGCTCGCACAGGTGACGATTCCCCACAGCGCCCTCTGCTGGGCGCCTGGTGGAATCGTCACCTGTGCGCGCCATCCTGTCCCTCCGACGCTCTGAAGACCTGCCGGGGTGCATGTAAGTATGTATGTGTATTTGTCTGTGTATTTGTCTGTGTATGTTTATGTGTATGTCTATGTCTGTATGTGTGTATGTGTAGCCGGATCCGTCATGAACTCCATATAAAGTCAATGGAGGGCGGATCCGGTTACCATTGTGGTCACACCAGACGGATCCACCCCCATTGACTTGCATTGGGGGTCATTCCGGATCCGTCTTGGTGCGGATGCCTGGACCGGAGAGCAAACCGCAGCATGTTGCGGTTTGCTCTCCGGTCTGAAGACGGAACGGAATGCTTTCAGGAGCATTCCGTTGTCTTCAGTTCAGTTTTGTCCCCATTGACAATGAATGGGGAAAAAACTGAAGCGTTTTATTCCGGTGAGCCCCTATGACGGAACTCAATACCGGAATTTTAAAACGCTAATGTGAAAGTAGCCTTATGTGAATAACCATGTACTAACAATATATTAGAGAACAGTTGTTTAGTGTTATGGCTGCTTCACGAACGGCTGGCGCGACTTGTTCCTTGGAATGGAATGGATGGAATACTCTGTAGCTGGTGGGAACTCCTGGGTCTTACTTAAAGGGGTTCTCCAAGTTAAATTTATTGATTACCTATCCTCAGGATAGGTCATCAATATCAGATGGGCGGGGGTCCGACATCCGATCAACTGTTTGAAGAGGAGGCACGCGCAGTACCAGCACTGCATCGTCTTAATTGTTTACATGGGTAGAGGTGAGCAGGTATAATTACACCTAACTGCCCCATTCATTTCAATGGGAAGGATCGCTCCCATACATAAGTGAATTGTCCCTGAAATTCGGATCGAAGTCCACTTTGGATACTTCGATTCACTGAATCCTAACTTTTAATGGCTAGCTAAAAAGATGGTGGCAAAATTGCAAGCTTTCGAGGTTACTTGGGCCTCTTCGTCAGGCATCTGAAGATTCACATATTTATATACCAAAGTACATAGGAACGCTCGTTAGCCATGATCTAGCGGTGTAGAGGTGCCGCCGATTACCCCACGAACGGGGCAAAACACTCGTTCATCGGGTAATTCGATCATTTGTGTGGGCACCTAAATCTTGTTGTCAAAATGTCAAGATTTAAGGAATTTTTTATTAACGCAGATAGTAACAAGGCAAATTTAAAAAATCACCAGAAGTTCCTTAAAATTATGCTTAACAAAAAGAGTTATGGAAACATTAGTTTATTTTCTGATGACACTTTCCCTAAACCTTTTAAACCAGCTATGGGAAACTGAATGTATGCCACCTGAACAGAAATTACTGGTATATATGGCAACCATGAATCCCTTATAATGACTCCTCAGGTCTTCAGGATTATTATGACATACACCTTATATTACTTCTCTCTCAGATTCAGCTGTAACAAACTATCTTTTCCATTTGGGTCACCCACTCAACACCCACTAAACATATCCTCACAGCTCAGTTCCTATAATTTACAGTATGGCTGCATTCGGTTTCCATGCAGAAACCCTGAGGAGGAACTTTTATATTCCTGTTAACGAGCCCCAGTATTCCAATAAATGATTTCTAGAAACAAAATGTTTTCATATCTATGGTATTGTCCTGGGACTTCAAAAGAACTCCATCAATGAACACGTTGTACTGGGAACTGGCCATCAAAGATAAGAGATAACAATGCTTTCATGTTACCCTCACACCAAACCACAACAATGTGTGACTAATAACGCCATCACACAAAATGTAGTTTGATTTTTCACGGCTTCAAATCACGTAAAGAAATAATATATTTCACATGCAATTCCGCACACTTTAGAACAGCAGAAAGTGTGTGTCATAGGGCAGGAGGCCAAGTATTTCATATAGCATGTGGCCTCCAGATGAAACCAGGTCTAACATACTCCATCCCAACCTGTTTTTGACAGGAGTCCTTATCTCTATTTCATGTCAAGCTTTTGAACACTCACTACAGTCTACCACTCCCTTATTTATGGAAATATGTTGTATGTGCTCCAATGAGGTTCCCCCATCAAAAACATATGTAAGCTGTGGCCCGATGAATGCAGCTCGCCTGTGTGATCTTTGTGGGGGAGGAAACAAAAGAGCTCAGTGCATTTCATAAGAGAAAGTTCATCTTTAGAGAAAAGTCACTACATCAAAGTAGCTCTAGACAAAACAAGAAAGAGATCTGGTAAAATAGATTCCCTGGATAAAAGAAGCTATGAAATAATAATAACATGTAATCACTGCCATGTTTTCTGTGCAGGGAACAGAAACTGTGCATAGCACTGTAGATACAATATCGATTGCTATGACAGAGCAGTCACCTTATTCTGGCACCCTGGAGGAATATTTCTGCCAGGGCCTAAAAATGCAAGGGTGTAAAAATCCAGGATCGTCCACCACTGAACCAGATTGAGGTCACTACTGTTCTAGAGCAAGTCAGACAACAGGTCAAAGGGTCAGTGCTATTGTTTGGTAATACAGTATTCTATTCAGATTCATAATTCTTTAATTTTATCAGGAAGATATGGCTGAAAACTGCTGGTTTATATTTTGCTACAGTTCACCCATAGACACTTGTTTTGATTATAACAAATCACTTAATCAAACTTTACACCGTCCCAAATGGGGAAAATACCATATTAGCAGGGTGGTGATTGTTAGTGACATTACAGTTGAAAGAAAAAGTAAGTGAACCCTTTGAATTTCTTTAATGGTTACTAATAAAATGTGGTCTGATTGTTATTGAAGTCACAATTATAGACAAAACACAACCTAATAACACAAACGGTTGCACCGTTCATGTCTTTTAATGAGCACATTGAGCAAATCACATTGCAGGGATTTAATACGTTGTAGGTCCTCCTTTAGTACAATCATTTCCACCAAATGTTTCCTGTAGATGTAAATAAGATGTGCACAAGGCTGAGGAGGAATACTGGACCATTCCTCCCTGCAAACGTGCTCAGTTCATCAATATTCCAGGGATGACTTCCGTGCACAACTATTTTCAGGTGATGTCTGCATCTCCATAGGGTTAAAGTCACAACTTTGACTTGGCCATTCTAAAACACAACTCTTCTCTTCAACCATTCTTTAGTTGATTTAGGCTACTTTCACACTAGCGGCAGTCCGGATCCAGCAGGTGAAGGGTGCCGCCGGTTCCGGACTGCCGCAGGGACATGTTCCGGCCCCACACATGTCACACAGTACCATATACGCCGTAGGGAACCGTCATAGCGGCCTGCCTGCCTGGAGTATGTAAGTATGTATGTGTTTATGTATGTATGTATGTATGTATGTATGTCTGTATGTGGTGACGGATCCGTCCTGAACTCCATTGACTTGCATTGGGGGTCATTCCGGATCCGTCTTGGTGCGGATGCCTGGACCGGAGAGAAAACCGCAGCATGCTGCGGTTTGCTCTCCGGTCTGAAGACGGAACGGAATGCTTTCAGGAGCATTCCGTTGTCTTCAGTTCAGTTTTATCCCCATTGACAATGAATGGGGACAAAACAGAAGTTTTTTTTTCCGGTATTGAGCCCCTATGACGGAACTCAATACCGGAATTTAAAAACGCTAGTGTGAAAGTAGCCTTACTTGTGTAGTTTGAGTCCTTATCTTTTGCATCACCTCTTCAGCTTGAGGTCAAGGAATGCTGCCCTTACATTCTCCTGTATATTGTTGTGGTGCACATTAGAATTTATTGTTCCCTCAATGTTGCAAGGTGTCCAGGCCCTGAGTAGCCCCAAACCATGATGCTCCCTCGACTATGTGTCACAGTTGGGATAAGGTTTGGTGTTGCTGTACAGCACTGTGCATTCATCTTAACTTTGTATATTCGACAGCAGAGGCTTCCCTTGGTCTCCTTCCTTGAACAACAGGTTTTTTCTAATAGTCAAGTTTTTTTTTTCCAGTATGTAGTCTTCTGTAGGTCATTTGCTGTTAACTTTGGGTCCTACAACTGTTCATTTTGTTCTTAGAGTTACGGTATCTTAACATCATGCTCACTCCTAGGAGAAGTAGAAACAGTCCTGTATTTTCTCCATTTATAGATAATCTGACCATGGATTGCAGTACACCTAGGTTTTAGCAAGGGTTCTGTAGGTTTTTTTTAGCTTCAGGCATTTTGTCCAGGTCTTCTGTAAGCTGTTTGCATCAAGGCATGGTTTAGGGCTGTATTACATTAACAGATCAGGCAGACGATTGCTGGGAGAGAAGCGTTCCTTCCTGACAATCGCCTGCAGTGAGCTCCTCCATAGTATGTCGAGGAGCGATCGCTAATGCAATAGCTCGTCCTCATACTGACTAGTTGTTTGCCAGGAGCAGATGATGATTAGTCAGCATGATCTTCCGCAGGGAAATGATTTTTAGGCATGCTTAAACATCTGGATTGCCGATCATCGGGTAATCAGCGGCAGTATTACATTGCCAGATCATCGCTAACGAGAGTTCATTACCAATGATCTACCAGACAATCTGCTAGTGTAATACAGTCCTTATACTAAGAAATCGTTGTTGAGAAGGGGAGATTTGTCAGTAACCAGGCTTTGTGTGCCTTTACAATATGCAAAATACATATGAAACCCACACTTTTAACCTCATCTCCTTAACTGAAAACATTTTGCCAATTAGCTTTTGAAGAATTCACACATAGGTTCCCTTACTTTCTCACCCTACACCTGGGATGCTTACTCAATATGCTGAATAAAAGATGATAGATACAACTGTGTGTTATTAGTTTAGTAATTAGTTATTAGTAATCAATGAAGAAATCCAAAGGGGTCACTTACTTCCTTTTACAGTTTTATACTTATCTATGAGTGGCATAAGCATTAAACACATATTCCAATGAGAAGATAGCACTGCGGCGAAAGACAGAAACCTCTACAGCAGTCTGTTGTCACTTTTGTGACAAGAACCTTTCCAATTTAGACTGTGGCCTAGGAATAGGCAATTAAGTATTTTTATGTAACTGGATATAATGGTCTTTAGGAGTCCAGAACAATAATGGAATTACTTAAAAATATGCCATTCATGACATGATTCCTCAGTAGTCAAAGTCACATGAGGTGGCGTGCTAAGTAATCAGATTAGACAGCCTGATTCATTTAGCACATGAGGGCATTTGTAATGAGTTGTGATGATAGCAATAACCAGAGGGCTCTGGAATTCTAATGCTGGATTTACAGATGGCAATTATGGTGAAGGAAGTGCTCCTTCCTGACATTCGGCTGCTCGTTCAGTGTAGGTGAAGCTCTGCATTTACATACAGTGATCACCTCCATAGTCTAAGGATGAGAGAAGACTACTGATACTGTTCAGCCTCATACAGCAGAATTGTTTCTGTCGACAGGACTTTCTTATCCGTCCTGCATAACGGAAACCAGGCGGATCCGTTATGCTTGCGCATAGACATCTATTATGAAGAATCAAAACGGAATGCCTCTAAAGGCTTCTGTTTGAATTCCGTCTTACGAAGAATTCCTTTATTTTCCATAATATAATGTTATAACGGAAAGCAATAACGGAATCCATAACGCTGATGTGAACCCGCCAATAATCTGGCCACAACTGGGCAGTGTAAACCAGACTTATATAATAATTCTCAAGGCAGCCTTGGAGGGCATCTGTCAGCAGATTTGTACCTATGAAACTGGCTGGCCTGTTACATGTGCACCTGGCAGCTGAAGACATCTGTGTTGGTGCAATGTTCACACCATGTTCCAAATTATTATGCAAGTTATGTTTTTCTCTGAATTTCCTAAATGGTCAATGCTATTTTCAAGACATCAACCAGATAATTTTATTGAACAAACCTTCACAATTCTTTCATCCATTAAACTTGTGAGTTTTTGGACAGTTTCTGGTTGAATTTCTTTGCAGGATGGTAGGATAGCCTCCAGAGCTGCTGTTTTAATGTGGACTGCACCTTGAGGTTCGCTGGACTCCAGAGGCACCAGCAGCTTTGAATACCTGTTTGCGGCTTTGTAATGGCATTTTAGCAGCTGCTCTCTTAATCTGATGAAATTGTCTGTCAGAAACCTTCCTCATTCTGCCTTTATCTGCACTAACCCGTCTATGCCCTGAATCAGCCATAAATCTCTTCACAGTATGATGACCACGCTTAAGTTTTCGTGAAATATGTAATGTTTTCATACCTTTTCCAAGGCATGGCACTATTTGATGCTTTTTGGCAGCAAAGAGATCCTTTTACTTTTCCATATTGTTTGAAACCTGTGGCCTGCTTAATAATGTGGAACATCCTTCTTAAGGAGTTTTCCTTTAATTGGGCTCACCTGGTAAACTACTTATCATAGAAGATTGATTTCAGTGATCCAAAGAGTCCTGAGACACAATACCGTCCATGAGTTTTATTGAAAAATCAAAAATTACATCTTTATGACACTTTGCATAATAATTTGGAACGTGGTGTATGTGCCTGCATTGCTGAGAAAAATGAAGTTTAAATATATGCAAATGAGCCTCTAGGAGCAACAGGGGAGTTGCCGTTACACCTAGCAGCTCAGTTCTCTCTGCAACTGCTGCGCCCTCTCCACTTGAATGACGGGGCCAGGTAGGGTAAACGTGATCACACCTGGTCCTGACATCCCCTAAAGTCTCACACTGCGCTGTGCATTTTGTATTTGGCGCAGGTACAGTGCAGGAAAGAGTGTTGCAGTACAGAAGAGAATTGAATGTGAGCCTCTTTCCTGTGTTGCGCCTGTGATGGATACTGAAGTGCACAGCGCAGAGCAAGACTGTAGAAGAAGTCAGGGCCAGGTGTGATCACGTGTACACTACCTGTCCCTGTCAAAGTGGAGAGGGCGCGGCAGCTGCAGAGAGAGCAGAGACTCGAAGAGTGATGCCTCATTCACATGTCAGTGTTTGGTCAGTAATTTCCATCAGTGATTTTGAGCCAAAACCAGGTGCGGCTCTAAACACAGAACAGGAGTAGATCTTTCCCTTAAACCTTAGGTCTATGGAGGCTCCAATCCTGGTTTTGGATCACAATCACTGATGGAAATCACTGACCAAAACACTGACGTGTGAATGAGGCCTAACAGCAACGCTCCCATTGCATCTAGAGGATCATTTGCATATATTAAAACTTCATATTTCTCAGCAAGTGGGCACATATAAACATGGGACCAACACAGATGTCTTCAGCAGCCAAGCGCACATGTAACAGGGTAGTCAGTTTCATAGGTACAAATCTGCTGACAGATGTCCTTTAAAGGGTTATCCCATCTGGACATTTATGGTACAACCATAGGATATGACATAAATGTCCGACAGGTGCAGGGCCCACCTCTGGGACCTGCTGTTATCTCATGAACTGGTCCGTTATGAAGGAAGAGTACACCATACATGCTCTGCTTTCTCCAATCACTGATAAGGGACAGCCTAGCGGTGTGCTCTCCATTCATAGCAGGGCCCCGTTCTTGAGATAAGAGTCCAGGAAGTGGAACCCCTACCTATCAGACATTTATTGAATGTATACGATAAATGTTCAAGTGGGACACCCCTTCAAACTGGTCATACACATGACAGGAAGATCATCCAAACTTGTTGATATTGGCAGAATCAATAATGCCAAAAGTCCCCAACAACCGTTTCCAGGAAAAAAGTGGGTTTGGACATGATGGATTTCAACACCATGGTCAAATCCTTTGTCCCTGTGTGAGCTAAGCTGCTGCCAGAAGGGTCTGGTAGACACTTTTTCTGCCCTCCCCACTGAAATAAACAATCATGCTCTCTGGAGCCAAGCAGCCATGTTCATGGTGGAGTCAGCAGAAACAGCTGTCATCTATTTGAGGGTTCTCCTGTGTCTACCTAATTTAACATCCCAATGTCCCAATGTCCCAAATAAAATACCGCCAAATTGTTTATCTTCCTTTCATACTTTCAACAGGCCTGGGAAAGAGAACTTCATCCTATCCACAACAGCCATCTGATAACGGCCTGATAGATCATTGCTGTTGAAACTGTGAGGCAGGGGTCCTCACAAGCTGTTTGTGAGGCACAGCAGCAGTTGACTCTCTGGTTTGGCAAATTAATGGACTCCTTTCCTGCTTATTTAAATGTTAGACTGGCCTCAGGAGACAAGTGTAAGATAAACTGAAATATATATTTTCATCCTTGGCATGGTGAGACTGAGGCATCCCTAAGTTCTGGTTGGCGAGTGCCAAGTAGAAGATGTCTGAGGCCTCCTCTGATGAAGCACATCTCTGTGTTATGACTTGCCACATTTATAGAAGTGAAATATGTCATTCTGTATGGTACCGACACCCACCATACCATTTTATTACTTCACTGCTCATTAGCTACAAGAATATACTAAGCAGTGTCAATCAAGTACTTGCTTTGACTGGCGTAATAATAGTTTACGTTGTGCTCATAGCATGGTTTGCTGTAACTAATAGAATTACAGTTTAACTGCTTCCATACAGCGGATCCAGAAAGAACTACACGTACTGAGAACTGTGCGTACATTTTCGTAGCTGCAGTGCCTGACTCAATTACTACAAAATATATTCCACAAAGAGACAGCATACAATAATCCTTTTAATCAAAAATATATTAGGCCACAGAGTTTAGAGTCAGCTGCAGGAGATAAAAAATGAATTTCACAGCTTTTCTGCAGGCATTGTGCTGAACGGCTTTATTAGACTCCATATCTAGCCTCAGAGGGTCATTTTAAAGCAGTAAGTTTTTATTTAAAGACTGTAAAAATCATATTGTATATTTCTCCCAGAATGTTGTCCCTTATTGAAATAAATGACAACCCTAAGAGGAACTTACTTGCATCTCTTAGGCTTGCATCTGGGCTGTCATGTGCCATTTCTCAACCTGCCTTACCTTTTATACTATTCAAATTAGTCAAAAATGCTCAGAGGTGTGAATACATGAGCAATACACAAGATTTACAAGGAAATAGCAGGGAAGTGTGTCTATATACCTGTCTATGGCCTGACTGGCGCTTGAACCCGTGGAATCATATTAAAGAGGACCTTTCTCCACTCCTGACATAGCTTCATGCATTCCCCATGTAATAACAATTCTGGAGCATCTATTCTTATGGCTCTAAGTTGTACCATTCCTCTATTATTTCTACTAGAAGTTATGAATGAATTGCTAGCAGTCTGCAGTAAGAGTACAGAGGGGTGGTAACAAGTTGGGGGGGGGGTGTACCTGCACAGTCTGACAATGGCAGCACTGATTGGATAAGAGTTTTCTAGACATGCTGTGTGACCTGTGCAGAGGTCAATTTCCAGGGTAGATAAGCTGTAACCATCACTTCTTGTGAATGGTATGATACTGTGTTATCTACATATAGGTGTTATCTGACATTGTAATCCTGTCTTTGGTAATAACAAGATAACTGCTGAAAAAAGATCTGTACATAACAGCATATAATGGCATGTTATTAGCACTGGGGCCCTTTTATACGGGCTGAGGATCAGAATAATTATCTGGAGTGAACATTCATATAAAAACTACTTCTCCTGTGTAAAGTGCTGTTGATCACCCGACAAACAAGGAAATGCTTGTGCATCAGGCGATCGTATTTTCCATGAGGCATATAAAATCGCTATTTGTCGGCAGAATATTATCCTGTGTAAATAGAGAGGTTCTGCACACAAGCAATGAATCTGTAAGGGGATGAACGATCTCAGTAGCGATCATTCATCCCCACAAAGAGGGGATTATTACTGCATTTAAATGCAGCTCTACTGTGGACGAACAATCAGGCAATGACTGGGAAAGGAATATTTGCTCTTAATCATTGCTTCGTGCACCTGGCCATACAAATCCTCCTTTAGAGACTGGGGTGAAAACGGAAGAATTTTAGTATTTTTTTTTTAAATTATAGATCCATGGAAAATAAACTGAAAAGAAAACGAAACTTCATTTAAACAATAGCTCATTTTGTGATTACACATTGTCTTTAGACGTACGGCAGGGAAGCTTAGCACATAAAATTGGTTGTTTTAGCTTTGGGAAATGAAACTTTCTTCGGTCTATGTAGTCAGTTCTCAGAGACAGTCTGAAAATGATTGCTGAATGGGGTTTTACCATAACAACAATAACATTCTGCTAGATAATAAATGTCACTTGTGGGTAATTGAGAACAGAAACAGATACGCGGTGAAATCTGAAGTTTACCCTAAAGCACAAGTTATAAAGCTCAGCTATAAACGTCCAGGCTGCATGGAAAGCATTATGTGCATTAAAGTGTATATATTCTATTTTTATTATGTAGAAACTACAATATAGTCTCAGTCGCTCGGCTATTAGCTCTCCTTGGCTTGAATATGGAAGTATATACAGCACATTCATTTCATTAATACTCTCTTTTCTTCCTAAAGACCTAGACGATAATTACTAAATCTGTTTTCGATATCAACGCATTTTGCACATGAAATGCGTGAGAGGTTCCTTAAACCATGATCACACATAATCCCGTATGGGCAGGTCAAGAGTTTTTCAACTTGAGCTGAACTCTGGAACAGAGTCACTTTTCTTGAGATTGATGGTAAAGCTTTGCCCTTATAACCATAGAGACTGCTATGACAACAGTGCTATTTATATGGCATGACGAGCTACATTAAATACATCCCGCCTTCCCACATTATTGGTAAATTTTATGGTATCATAGCTTAGACAATCGCATGCTGAAAAGACCCTATCATTCATGTCCGGTCAGGAGACTTCTTACCCCAACAGCTGCTTTTGCTCTCTTGCAGTTCTAAGTGCCTGTTGAGAAGTTGTAAGCTCAGTTGTCAAAACTTGAAGTTCATCTTCCTTTTCCTTCAGTTGCAACAATGTAATCCGCAGCCTGGAACAACATTCAATTCAAGTAAATAGAAATAATAAAAGCACATTATTGATGTGGTTGGTTTCATTTTCATGCAAAACCTAAAGGAGTTTCCATTTAAAAAAATAAAGGTAATAATGGTATAATGAAAAATTATATAACATTTCTGCTTGCTGTCAGTGAACGGCAAAGCTTTCATTGTTCATATTCAGGGACTATAAACCTTTAAATGATTTGAAAACACAGTTTATCAGAACTTCTGCCCACGTTAACAATTACTTTTTGCATTGTTCCAATGAATCTAGAATGGAAAATTATTCACCTTTGTAAACAATCTTCATCAACAAAATCTTTTGTTTTGTGCCTGCAGCTGCGATGGAAACCATGGTAACAGACTACAGACAAGCCCTATGTAGTCTGAACCTGCAGTCATATTCTACTCATAACCTAATCTTTTTATGAACACACATTTTCTAGGTAAGATGTAAGAAAAAGATGCAGGGTAGTATTAAAGCAAGCAAGATCAGACTAGACAAGATTGATTTTTAGAGACAAAAAAATGGGGGGGGGGGGGGGGGGTGTCAATCAGCACATCCCAGTGCGCAGGTGTTGCATTGTATTTAAGACTGATTTGTAGCCTGTTACCAGTTTCCATAGGAACTGAAGGAACAAACTTATATATTTTTAATATTTTTTAATTAAGGTTATTTACAAAGTGGATTCATTTTTCATTTAGTTGCTTTGGAAGAATAACAAAAGGCTGCAATGGTGGACCTTTTCTTTAAAGAGTACCTGAGTTTTCATTAAAGGGGTATTCTCATCTTAGACAATGGGGGCATATCGCTAGGATATGCCCCCATTGTCTTATAGGTGCGGGTCCCACCGCTGGGACCCGCACCTATATCGAGAACGGAGCCCCCGAAGTGAAGGAGGGCGCACTGCGCAATATCCAGAACGGAGCAGGGAGCGCTGCGCCTGGAGGACCCCGGGTTTCCGGGGGTCCGGCCACCACCAGGCGCAGGTCCCCGCTCCGCTCATAGAAATGAATGGGAGCCGGGCCGTGCATGCGCGGTGCGCTCCCATTAATTTCTATGGAGCCGACGAAAGTTTTTTTATTTTCGGCAGCCCCATAGAAATGAATGGAGGGCGGCTGCGCATGCGCAGTGCGCCCTCATTCAGTTCGGGGGCTCCGTTCTGGATATAGGTGCGGGTCCCAGCGGTGGGACCCGCACCTATAAGACAATGGGGGCATATCCTAGCGATATGCCCCCATTGTCTAAAATGAGAATAACCCTTTAAAAGTTTTCATAATGGTTGTGCTTCTTTGTACAATCATAACCGTGAAGGAATAATTACCGTATTTTTCGCTTTATAAGACGCACCTGAAGATAAGACACACCCCAGATTTTAGAGTAGGAAAATGAGCAAAAAATATTTTTCATCAGACCTCATATCAGACCCCCCATAAATTTCAGGACATCACATCAGACCCCCATCAGACCTCAGATCAGCCTAGTGTGCCCCCATCAGACCTCAGATCAGCCCAGTGTGCCCCCATCAGACCTCAGATCAGCCCAGTGTGCCCCCATCAGACCTCAGGTCAGCCCAGTGTGCCCCCATCAGACCTCAGAACAGCCCAGTGTGCCCCCATCAGACCTCAGAACAGCCCAGTGTGTTCCCATCAGACCTCAGATCAGCTTATTGTGCCCCATCAGACCTCAGATCAGCCCAGTGTGCCCCCATCAGACCTCAGATCAGCCCATTGTGCCCCATCAGACTCAGAACAGCCCAGTGTGCCCCCATCAGACCTCAGAACAGCCCAGTATGCCCCCATTAGACCTCAGATCAGTCTATTGTGCCCCCATGAGACCTCAGATCAGCCCAGTGTGCCCCATCAGACCTCAGATCAGCCCAGTGTGCCCCATCAGACCTCAGATCAGCCCATTGTGTCCCCATCAGACCTCAGAACAGCCCAGTGTGCCCCCATCAGACCTCAGATCAGTCTATTGTGCCCCCATGAGACCTCAGATCAGCCCAGTGTGCCCCATCAGACCTCAGATCAGCCCAGTGTGCCCCCATCAGACCTCAGATCAGCCCATTGTGCCCCGATCAGACCTCAGATCAGCCCAGTGTGCCTCCTGCGGCATGTCAACTGAAACAGAAGATTGATAATTACCTCTGCTGCCTCCATCTTCCAGTTTTCTTCCGCCAATGCATGGGCATGGGGTGGGATGTGGTCACAGCAGGACATCACCGCTGAAGCCAGGCAATGGCTGGAGCTGCGCATGTGACCATGCCCATGCACCACCAGATGTAAACAGTGCAGGGACCAGCGGAGGACCGATGTGACGAGTGGGTAAGCATCAGTCTTCTGTTTCAGGGGGCAAGCTGGAGACATTCATTATAACTGGAAAACCCCTTTAAAGTGTAACTATCATTCTTTTTTTTATTTTTGTAATGTATGGGGGCAGTGATACTGACCATTTTTGTAATATACTTTCATTACTGAAATCGCCCATTTCTATTAGAAAAATAGTTCAAATGTGGCCCGTTTCAGTCTTAGCAACGCTCCTCTGTCTTCTGTTTACATAACAGTGGAGACTTGCTTACACTGACTGTGTTATCTAAACAGAAGACAGAGGAGCGTTGCTAAGGCTCAAAATGGGCCACTTTAGAGCTATTTTTCTAATAGAAATGCATGATTTCAGTAATTAAAGTATATTACAAAAATGCTCAGTATCACTGCCCCTATACAGTACACAAATAAAAAAAAGAATGACAGTTACACTTTAAGCTTGACCTGTGGATCTGCTACATCGATACCTTTTAGATCTGTACATGTAGGGGATTGCATACTGTAGAGCACCATTCTATATTCTCTTCTTTTTCTCAGAAGAACTGAAATAGTTAAACTGCTCTGATGTAATCTATTCTAGGATTGCTCCCAAGTCAGCAAATACTGAGATCTGAGAGCGTTCAAAAACCTGCACGGATACATATGCCGCTAGGATCAGGTTTCATCACTTTTTTGGTTTTCATCTATTACAATTAGTTCTGTCTTCAATACACAAGCAAAATACAAAAAAAATAAAAAAAAAAATACTTGAAAAAGAGTCTTATTTTGTACCATATGTATACAAGAGTACATAATCCACACAACTATCCAATTCAATCACGCCTCCGTAACTATGACCATAAACTATGCAATGAGTGTGAATACTCTATACTCCGATATAAAGCTTTATGTGGTACAGAAAGTATCATCAGAGCAAATGTAAAAGAAAAATAAACCACCGCACAGAGGAACAACACTTAAAGGAGTTCATTCATACTGCTCGGATCCTGCAGCCTCCCAGCTGCTGCTGTGTTATATCAGTTATCATTCTGTAACAGCTGGAAAGCTACAGGTTACCAGAATAATTGGCTTCACTTTAGCCATTTTCCCAATTCCCAGATTAAAAGAACATTTCCTGCAAAAAGTAAAAAAAAAAAAACACCAGTAAATAAAACTCTGCAATATATCTTCATCTGTCAAGTAGTTTTAGTATTCCTCTTGTTTTATAGTTAGGTTACATGTAGTAAATCTACATGCAAGTTTGTGACATGGATAGGAGTGCAATTTTTTTTAATTACAACCTATGGGTAAGTTAAAGGGGTCGTTCTACAAAAAATATTCTATAATTTAGATTTCAAACCAGCACCTGGATCTGAATACTTTTGTAATTGCATGTAATTAAAAATGTATTATAGCTACTGAATTATTCACTGAAATCTATCTGTATAGCGCCACCTGCTGTTTGCTCTTTTTCTAATATCTCTGTACTGCTTACTGAGATGGCCACACATGCTCAGTTCCATCCTTCAACTGCCACCAGCTGCAGCTGAAAGGACACAAGCCTGAGAAAGGACATGCCACCTGAGCTGACAGCTTGAAATAAATCTAGCAGAACAACTGGAGCAATGAATGGGGAGATCTCTGGATCCATGTGAGGTTTCATTTTTTACATTAGCCATGGAATAACCCCTTTAATGGGAATCTGTCACCACATACCTGGAAATAACACCTTCTGTGTAAACAACAACTGTGTAAATGTGTGCTTGTCATGTAAAAGAAACGCACTTGGTCCCATGCTGATATGTGGCCCCAAGTAAAAAAAATAAGACATTGTAGTTTATGCAAATGAGCCCCAAGGCGCAATGTGGGCACCTCGTTGCACCCAAAGCTTCAGTCACTTTATGTGCTGGACCTGTGTCCCCCACCCCTGCTTTGACTGGCAGGGCAAGGCAGTGTATGTAGACATACTCACCCCTGGCCCTGAAATCTCACGGCTGCGCAGTACAGGGCTCGAGGTGGCCCTGAGCCCGATGCACAGTACAGATTCCATATGCCCAGCGAGTTCCAACACTATACGGTACAGCCATGAGATTTCAGGGCCAGTCATGAGTACGTCCACATACACTGCCTGGCTCTGTCAGTAAAAGTGTGTATGTGGCTGAGTGCGAGGTGCAGCTGGCAGTAAAAATGGTTGGAGCTTTGGGTGCAATGGCAACACCCATGTTGCACCTAAGAGCTCCTCTGCATAAACTACTAATGCTTATTTCTCTGATTTGGGGCCACATATCAACATGAGACAGAGTGTGTTTCTTTCAACTGACAAGCGTTCATCTACGCAGTGAAAAGGTTTTATTTCCAAGTATTTGGTGACAGGTTCCCTTTAATTTATATCCTATAAGCAACTGGTTAAAGGGAAATTCCACTTTCAGAACCATAACCTATAATTTTGTATCCACAGATCTCATGCAGACTTATGTGTCTCCAGGGTATCGGACTAAAAATGCTATGTAGTCTGATTCAAGCAGTCATAGTAAGGAGCATGGGACAGAAGGAAAGGAGCAGAGCTGCAGCATCAAGCTCCTATATCGAAGATACATAGGTCTGCATAGGTGCTACAGGCTAAAAATGATAGGAGATGTAAAAGCTTGATTTTTTATTTTAGATGCATTGAATCAATGCAAAAGTGGAGGTTCCCTTTAAGATCCCATATTCAGATTCCCAGACATCCTCTGTCCCAGACAAGCAGTTCAATGTATTTGGACAGTTCTACCTTTATATTCAATGAAGACTTGATTCTCTATATCTTTGCTACTGAACAAGTCTCCTCTGTTCCTCTGCATCAGGGGCGGATTGGCCATAGACCCTCAAGTAAATTTCCCGGAGGGCGGATGCCTTGGAGGGCCACCCAAGCCCCCCTCACGGCCGCCACCCAGGTACATAATGATCTGATTCTCTCCTACACACCTGGCCAATAGCTGCAGGTGCCCTCCTGAATTCAACCTATTCAATTCAATCTATGTCCTCAGGACAGCGATACAGTTGAATACTGTGCAGCAGGTGGCAGTATTTTGTGCTGCACTGTGGTATTTGGTTCAGCTTCGGCAGTATATTGATCTGCACTATGGTATTGCTGGCCCTGCCTAATGATGTTGCCCGCCTTCTGTCAGTTTGGACTTACCTACAGCAAGGGGCCACTTTTACTTCCCAACCCGCCCCTTCTCTGCATAATACCATCTTGGCGGTCTGCAGTCACTAGAAAGGGGTCTTAAATATTTAGCCATTACATCGGTGGCAGAAAGTGGAAGAATAGTGATGAGCTGAGAATTGATCTTGTTTTCCCCTCTTA
This sequence comes from Rhinella marina, assembly GCA_900303285.1. Lineage (NCBI taxonomy): Eukaryota > Metazoa > Chordata > Amphibia > Anura > Bufonidae > Rhinella > Rhinella marina. Next base: position 23,657 of record ONZH01025249.1, read on the forward strand.
CAAAGTGATGGCATAATGCTGGGACAGGTTGTCACTTTATCACTGGTAGGGATCCAATCTGTGGGACCCCCAGGATCCCGAGAATGAAGGGGCTGCAGCAGTCATTTAGTGTTGAATCCCCTTCTAGTTTCTTTCTGGAAGGGCCAACTGGTAGTACAGCCGAGAGCATCAAGATACAAGGAAAAACAGTGCTGTGGCCCTTCTTTCTCAGGATCATGGAGGTCCTTGTGGTCAGACCCCCACTGATCATAAAGTAATTAGGAAATCCTAGGGAGGCAGAGGCGGCCACTTCAATAAGATGGTGCTCACATGGTGCATCTACAGCATATCATTTGTCAGGGTGCAGATGCTCGTTCAGCTTGTCTAAGTAAGAGACCACGTGAGAAGAACTTGGGTGTAGCCTGGATTTTTTTTCCATGAAGAACTTCTTACAATGTAGGTGGACGTGAACAAGCAATAATACGTAGAGTACGTAAATAATACGAAGCATGTGATTCCCATGTCATTTACATTACGGCAGAGGTAATATATGATTGCTCTGAAGTAAGTGCAATGTATTTCAATAGTCTGCAAGGCCCTCTGGGTCTGGCAACATCAATATGCTTTCCATTGGACATGCCACAAATATTTCAAAGGCTTCTTAGTACTGTAATGCACATGACTGAGTGGTAGGAATTACCTTCATAAAATCAAAGTCTTAACCTTATGCCTTGAGGTGTGGAATAGAATATAAAACATGCCATACATATTTCCCTGTGCAGCAATAGGACCATTCTTTGAGGTTGCACAATTGAATTATTCTCCACTGACTGGGGAAGGAGGGCTGAAATCTGAGCAGGAGATGTTATCAGTAGAGAGAACAGAAAACCACACCATATGTATGGAGGAGTCTGGGGCTTCACAGGAGGGGCAACAGGCTATGCCATGACTGATGTAAAAAATGAAAATATAATAATAATATAGTACATGACAATCTCTCTTATTAAAAGGGTTATCCGAGACTAAAAATGTCCCCCATATCCCCGGGCCCCTCACATTGAATATACCCGCTAGGGTGGCTCGTCCCCGTCCCTGCCTGCCATTGGCTGTCCCCCTCCGACACCGGATGTTTTCATCTGCGCACTGGGAGAATTTTTCCTGAAATGTGGATGGAAGTCCACTTCGTGGACTAGTATTCACAGTTCACAGTGGCAGTCCTCACCATGGCTGTCCCTGGTGCAGTGAATGAAGGACGCACCCTTTCTTTCTCGGGGCAGACCCTGGACGTGGAGCTTCTCACTGCTGTTAGGTGGGGTACATTTGATGGTGAATAGTTGGCAGGGTGCAAGGCAGGAGGGTAGATGCACAGATTGGTGGATGGTGAAAGCAATAACCACGCCCATTGGCTGCAATAAATAAAGTATCTCTACTCAATTGATGATGGTCGCAGTAGTACATATAGTAGCAAAGACACAATTCCAAAGTATATCACAGTAGTTCTTTTCCCAGTAGATGTATGGGCAGTGGCAATGATGGTGGTAGTAGTTTCTGAGTCACTCTCTAAACACTGCACTCTTTCCAAGATAACCACACCTTTTGCAATTCCCTGGCTGACAGATGCAGGCTGCAGATCTTAGATCCAGATAGCCAGTCCATCTCAAAGCGTGGCAGGTGACGAAGGCAAGTAAGGCTACTTTCACACTAGCGTTTTGAAATTCCGGTATTGAGTTCCGTCATAGGGGCTCAATACCGGAATAAAACGCTTCAGTTTTGTCCCCATTCATTGTCAATGGGGACAAAACTGAACTGAAGACAACGGAATGCTCCTGAAAGCATTCCGTTCCGTCTTCAGACCAGAGAACAAACCGCAGCATGCTGCTCTCCGGTCCAGGCATCCGCCCCAAGACGGATCCGTCATGACCCCCAATGAAAGTCAATGGGGCAGATCCGTCTGGTGTGACCACAATGGTAACCGGATCCGCCCTCCATTGACTTTCAATGGAGTTCATGACGGATCCGTCACCACATACACACAATACACACATACAGACATACACATAAACATAAACATACACAGACATATATACATACAAATACACATACATACTTACATGCTCCCCGGCAGGTCTCCAGAGCGCCGGAGGGACAGGACGGCGCGCACAGATGACGATTCCACCAGGCGCCCAGCAGAGGGCTGGAGACCTGCCAGGAGCATGTAAGTATGTATGTGTATTTGTCTGTGTATATGTGTGTGTGTGTGTGTGTATGTATGTACTGTGTGACATGTGTGGGGCCGGAGCGCGGTTCCGGATCCACACATGTCGCTGCGGCAGTCCTGATCCGGCAACACCCTTCACCTGCCGGATCAGGCCTGCCGCTAGTGTGAAAGTAGCCTAACCCTTTCCACAGCAGTAAAGTCATTAAAAGTGATAATGATGACCTATCCTCAGGATAGGTCATCATTATCACATTGGCGGGGGTCCCTAAACCAGATCAGCTGTTTCAGTCAGCTGCTGTGCTTCACTGGAGCTCTGGTGAGAGTTGCAGGCTCCCGGCAGTTTTCCTAGCACCATACACTGTATAGCTGCTGTCTTTGGTATTGCAGCTCAGCCCCATTAACTTGCATGGAGCTGACCTGCAACTAGGCCATGAGACTGATGTACCGTACTACGTGACAATGTTACAAAGCGCCGGCCTCTCCTAACTGCTGATCGGCAGGGTATCTGATAAGTCTTTGCATAGGTCATCAATATAAATTCCCGGATAATCTCCTTTAATGCCATAAATGAGAGGTACCTCCTTGTCTGAATCCAGGGCACAGCCTTAGTGGTTCTAGACCGTCTATGGTTGTCTGTTCTCTTTCTTAAGTAACTTTCTGGCAGCTTTTCAGTCTCGGAAATGGTGTCTCCTGGAGGAAGCTTCTCTCTGGGCCTCCTTTGCAGGAGCTTTCACGCACACATCCTGCCTGTAACTCCTCTCAGCTAACACTCACTAACCAGGGGGTGGGCTATGTATCCTAACCAAGTCTGCCAGTCTTAACTATACATTGCCCATACATTGCCATTTTGTGCACATAGTAATCACAAGATATAACTCAGAAACATTAAATTAACCCTTTGCAGTGTTGTCTGGGGCACTACATTCCTACAGTTACATTCCTGACAGTTAAACTTTAAATCAGACAATAATTGACTTTACTGGAACTTCGCCCCCAGTGCCACTGTAGAAAGGTGAAAATGAGACTTTTTCATTTCTTTAGTCATCTGTCAAATGTTTTCTATCAAAAAGTTCCAGTTTCAGAGTCTATTCAAAAGTGACGATTATGTTTAAAACACTTTTTCTGCACATACCATGATGTACCCTGGCACAGCTATGAAAAATAATGAATAAAACCAAAACAGTATGTTCTCTTTTTGTGCCTCTATGTTCAGAACTTACGGCTGGTGAAAACTGCAGGAAGCTGCAGAGACCTAAAACGGCCACAAAGACCACTGTAATCTGAAGTTCCTTCCAAGCCAGAAGTCTAAGATGGTGGAACAGGTACAATACAGCCAGTACCGGGAGACGTAATTACAGAAAGCGCACCACAACCCATGAAAATAGGCGAAGGTAGTGTTATTTAAAAAATAAAACGTGACAGCTGGGATAAGGAAGAACCATACTGACTTCTGAGAGATGGCATTTTTATCTGCAGTGTCTTTTATACCAATACAAATGGGCACCGGTATAATCATAGACATGAAGCTTCTGCTCCTTCCTCTTTTAAGTTCCTGTTTATGAATAAAGGATTATATATAATTGAGATGAAGAGCTACTAATATATGTACGTATCTGAAGGTTGCCAGAACTAGTAATATCTGTGGTGAAATAATATCATAATTACCGGTATATTTTCTTTAAAGGGGTTTTCTAACAGTTTTTTACTAATTACCTATCTTCTAGATAGGTCATCAGCATCTGATTGGTGGGGGCCAGATACCCAGAACCCTCTCTGATCAGCTGTTTGACAAGGCAGTGGCGCATGCAGTAGTGCTGCGGCCTTCTCCAGCTTTCCCTAGGCGTTGTGATGACACCTTCATCACTCACGTGGCCTAGGTGCAACTCAGCCCCATAGAAGTGAATGAGGCTGAGCTGCGATACCAAGCACAGCCTCTATACAATGTAAGACATTGTGCTTAGTAAGCATAGTGAAGGCTGCGGCACCACTGCGAGCACCGGTGCCTTCCCAACAGCTAATCAGAGGAGGTCCCGGGTGTCGGACCCCCACCAGATACTGATAACCTATCCAGAGGACAGGACATCAGTACAAAACACTTGGAAAACCTCCTTTCAATTTTCTGTTGCATGTATAATACCAACTTATTTTGCAGAGTTTTACAGAGGTTAACACGTCAACCCATTCTTATTCCCATTGGCACTCACAAGTAAAAGGGGTTGTCCAGGATTTCTAAAACAGCTCCACTAAGCTGCAATACCACTTACAAGCAGCCACGTCTTTGAAGTGCTGGACAACCTCTTTAATTTCCCTCAGAAACACAGAAAGGCCAATTTCACAAGTCACTAATTAGCCTGTCAGTATGTTTCTGGAGTGAGGATGGAATCCAGACTACCCAGAGAAACCCCACACAATAAGAACATACAATTTCTAACCAAGGACCCTGCGCAGCAAGGAAACTGTTTTAACTACCTTGCCGCCATGCTACCAGAGTTCTGGTGGGTAATCACACTGAAGCACACAGTGGCTTGCCCCCTGCCTGAATCCACTGTATACAGATATACTGTACTTTATATTTAGTGTCCTTTTAATATCATATCAGCAACCACTTACTTTCTTTGGTGGGCAGAAATCAGCAAGTCCGCCTAACACACACCGCACCAGTAAATCAGTCAGCCATATGCGAATTACCTTTAAAGGGGCTGTCCCACAAAAAAATATTCTACAGTTTTCAAACCAGCACCTGGGTCTGAATACTTTTGTAATTGCAAGTAATTATACATTTTGTATAGCCACTGAGTTATTCAATCAATGTGTCTGTATAGAGCCACTTGCTGATTGTTTATTTCACTGTCCTGCTCACTGAGATGGCCGCACATGCTCAGTTTCATCCTTTAACTGCCTCCTGAGCTGTGATAGGGAGATCATGGACACGCCCCTGAGCGGCAGCAGGTAAGACACTCCCTCTGAGCTTTCAGCTTGATATAAAGCAGAGCAATAGCAGAGCAATGAATGGGGAGATCTCTGGATCCATGTGAGGTATAGGGCTGGTTCTAGCTTTGTTAGAAAGAGATTGTCATGTACTATATGATGTCTGATTTTCATTTTTTACATTAGTCATGGGATAACTCCTTTAATGACCTTGTCCTATAGGTACAACATATAACAACTTAGCCAAATAAATTTAAAGAGGACCTGTCACCTCCTCCATGTCTGTTTTAGTAACTACTTTTATTCCCCATGTAAAAACCATTCCAAAACACTAGTCTTATGACTCTACATTGTACTATTTATCTATTATTCCTAATAGAAGCTTATGAATAAATTGCCTGCAATCTGCAATAAACGTCAAACTGCAAGTAGTTGAAAAACAGACATTTTAGAAGAGGTGACAAGTAGTGTTGATCGAGCACCAAAGTGCTCGGGTAGAACACTTGGTGATGCTCGAATGCTCTACAGAGCACCCGAGCACAATAGAAGTCAATGGGAGAACCAGAGCACTAAACCAGGCACCCCCTGCTCTGAAGAGGGGAGAGTGTCTGGTTCACAGGAAAAGGTCAGAAAATGATGAGAACACCACTGAAATGGTTTGGGAACAGCATGGGGAGGATGTCTGGATGCATCTTGGACTCCCAAGTCGCTGCTGGAAACGATGTTGTCCGAGTATTACGCCACTTTTACAGAATGACAATAATACGCCCAAAAACGAAGATAAAATCCATTTTAGAGGAAACATTGTTAGGAAATTACACTTAATGTCACGGATATTTAGGATGTTCAAACGTTATACAGCAGACGTAGAGCAAGTAATATCGCCGTCACTAACGGCAGAAAAAATTATACTGAATGTCACAGGTATTTAGGATGTTCAAACGTTATATAGCAGACGTAGCGCAGGGAATGTCATTTGTTTAGCGTCAGAAAAAAATACACTGAATGTCATAGGTATTTAGGATGTTCAAACGCTATACAGCAGACGCATCGCAGGGAATATCGGCGTCACTAACGGCAGAAAAAAATACACTGGATGTCACAGGTATTTAGGATGCACAAACATTATACAGCAGACGCAGCACAGGTAATGTCGCCTTGATTAGCGGCAGAAAAAATTACACTGAATGTCACAGGTATTTAGGATGTTCAAACGTTATACAGCAGACGCAGCGCAGGTAATGTCGCCTTGATTAGCGGCAGAAAATAATACACTGGATGTCAGGTATTTAGGTTGCACAAACGTTATACAGCAGACACTGCGCAGGTAATGTCGCCTTGATTAGCGTCAGAAAAAAACACACTGGATGTCAGGTATTTAGGATGCACAACCGTTATACAGCAGATGCAGCGCAGGTAATGTCTCCTTGATTAGCGGCAGAAAATAATACACTGGATGTCACAGGTATTTATGATGTTCAAACGTTATACAGCAGATGCAGCGCTGGTAATGTCGCCTTGATTAGCGGCAGAAAAAAAAGACACTGGATGTCAGATATCTAGGATACACAAACGTTATACAGCAGACGCAGCGCAGGTAATGTCGCTTTGATTAGTGGCAGAAAGAAATACACTGGATGTCAGGTATTTAGGATACACAAACATTATACAGCAGACGCTGCACAGGTAATGTCGCCTTGATTAGCGGCAGAAAAAAATACACTGGATGTCAGGTATTTAGGATACACAAACCTTATACAGCAGACGCTGCGCAGGTAATGTCGCCTTGATTAGCGGCAGAAAAAAAATACACCGAATGTCACAGGTATTTAGGATGCATAAACATTATACAGCAGATGCTGCGCAGGTGGTGTTAAGGTCAGGCAAATTTGCGCAATTTTTGCTCCCAATAAAAAAATATATTGCAGCCAGATGAAGCAATAGTCTTTAAAAGGACTTTTGGGTCTTGTGAACAGAAAAACTAACCCTACCTAAGAAGTTTCTCTTTGCAGCAGCTCTCCCTGACTAAGACTGAGCCGGGTCACATGTCACTGGGTGCTATATAGCAAACGATGACGCGTTCCCGGCCAGCCAATTACTGTAATGCCAGTAGCCAACATGGCTACGGCATTAGAGTGAATGCCAGTACCTCCCCGCATGCTGATTGGCCGTGCAGCAGCCAAGAAACGTGCGGGGTGAGGACTCGAGCATGGCGCTCAAGCAAACGCTGTGTTCGGCCGAACACCGCGATGTGCCGAGCATAGCCATGCTCGAGCGAATACAGTGTTCGGCCGAGCATCCTTGCCCAACACTAGTGACAAGTACTCTTTAAAGGGGCTGTACCATTAATATAAATATATCCACCCAAAAGATATTGCATATTTCCCCAAATACCACCAGTTATCAAAACTGTCTTATTCTAAAGTTATCAGCCTGTGGCACATCAATTTCAATTTTAGTTGCTGTTGGTTACGTCCTGTAGTGGAGCCTTCTAATACAGGACGCAAATGCTCACAACACTTATTTTCCTTGGCTTTAATAACCACTCCTCTATGTGCAGTGTCAGTTATGAATGGATAGATGGATAGATATATAGGTAATAGACAGATACGGTAGATAAACATAAGGATGAATTTTGCTGTAACGATTGACATTAGCACAAGTTGTGTGTTATAAATCCAGTTGCACATATTTTGAATATGTGAAGGTAAAAAATGTACTGGTTAGTTTAAAATGTCCTGCTGATGTCAGGACACATCTCACTGCCCTAAGACATGATGGGACAGCAGTCACATGACAAACCAGGAAGTAGGATTCAAGCATGGAGGATAAGAGAAAACCACAAATGAGGCAAATTTTAGAAAAAAAAATGAAGAAAAAAAACAATCCAAGGAGGACTAGGAGATATAGTACTTGATGAAAATAAAAATTAGAAAGAAAAGTAGTTTAGAGCGCAACCTCTTTAAGTGTAATGTCACATCTCCCATGATCACATAATTGTACGTGACTGATATCCTCTTCAATGTAATCTTATGTGATGACTGGAATATTCCTTTATTCACATATATGATTCCACTTGCTCTACCTTACTACTAGTAAATTATTACCTGTGAAATGTTCCTAAGAAAGTGGTTGCGTGAGGCTGATGGTTTGTCTGCATGCAATAGTTCAAGTGAGTGAGGGAATACTTGCTAGGTTTCTTCTGGTATTGTCAGTCAGGTGGGAATAAGCAGATGTAAGCACCAGGAAATGATGGCATGCGGTTTCACCTTGTGACTGTGAACTCTCATAATCTCTGTGTCACCTTATGAAACCTAGCCTGTGGTGCTCTGGGTAAATAAGACAGCAAGCGGCAGTCACAGACAAAGGCACAGGGCTGCCCCTGACTGTATCCAGGGAGTGGGTAGCGGTTGGTAACTTGTGCATGTTATGGCTTGTTAAAATAAAGCTGTTATAATGAATGCCATCTGGGTATGGTATAGTTTTCCGCATTATCTTCAAAATATAATGGAGCCTCAGTTTGGATCTACTTTAAATGATATAAGTGATCAGCACAAAGAGCAGTTCCTTAAGCCCTGTTTAAAAGGCCCCCTACTTGGGGCGATCAGTTAGCTGTATTCACATGCAGCCAACAATCAACCTCTCTGTATGGGGATGGGAAACTGTTTGCTGGTAGTACATCCCTGTTTATAGAGGGCGATGTGCTTCCCTCAAATGTTCCTGTTATGTGCTGCATTAAAGGGGTTGTCTCACTTCAGCAAATAACATTTATTCTGTAGATAAAGTTAATTTAAGCCACTTACTAAGGTATTGTTATTATCCATATTGCCTTCTTTGTTGGCTAGAATCATTTTTCCATCACATTACACCAGGGGTGCACAACGTTTTCTGATTGGGGGCCACATTGCCAGACTGAACCAATGATGAGGGCCGAAAATAAAATTTAAAAGGGTATTAGAAACTGAAATACTGTATTTATACCATATTGAGCACACAGTATATACCATTAATGTCTAGTTAGAGTTCCAGGACTCCCATCTAATGGGAGAATACATGAAAAATACATGTTACCAGCCTCAAGACATAGATATACATGTCTATTACCAGATGGTTGGGGGCCGCACAGAATGGTATCAAGGGCCGCATGTGGCCCCTGGGCCGCAGGTTGTGCACCCCTGCATTACACACTGCTTGTTTCCACGGTTACGAGCACCCTGCAATCCAGCAGTGGTGGCTGTGCTATAGGAAAAAAGCCTATGTGAGCTCTCATAGTTCTGGGCACCAGAGAGTCTGGCACTTTTTCTTATAGTGTGCAAGGATGACCGCCACTGATGGATTGCAGGGTGGTCATAACCATGGAAATGAGCAGTGTATATTTTGATAGAAAAATGAATCAAGCCAAGGAGGCAAGATGGGTAATAACAATGCATTAGTACGTGGCTTGTATTAACTTTCTCTACATGATCAATGTCACTTGCTGAAGTGAGACAACCCCTTTAAAGGGTTATTCTCATTTTAGACAATGGGGGCATATCGCTAGGACCCGCACCTATTTCCAGAACGGAGCCCCAGAACTGAATGAGGGCGCACTGCGCATGCGCAGCCGCCCTCCATTCATTTCTATGGGGCCGCCGAAAATAGCCGAGCGCTGGCTCGGCTACTTCCGTCGGCTCCATAGAAATGAATGGGAGCGCACCGCGCATGCACGGCCCGGCTCCCATTCATTTCTATGAGCGGCGCAGGGAGCTGCGCCTGGTGGTGGCCGGACCCCCGGAAACCTGGGGTCCTCCAGGCGCAGCGCTCCCCGCTCCGTTCTGGATATAGGTGCGGGTCCCAGCGGTGGGACCCGCACCTATAAGACAATGGGGGCATATCCTAGCGATATGCCCCCATTGTCTAAAATGAGAATAACCCTTTAAAGATCTGATCTCCCTAAGTCAGCACCCTTACATGGGGCAATTATAGGGAATGATCATTCATTCCCATAAACATTCATTATTTGTTGGGAGCTTATTCCTGTTTAGACTGGGAGGTGTGCTGCCCACAAATGATGATTGTCTATGCTGCATAAAAGATGTGATCTAAGTACAAAAGCTCCTTTACAGGCAATTATCGGGAACAATTATTCATTCCCATACGGATTCGTGGTTTTTTGGGAGCACATTCCTATTTATACAGAACAATGTGCTACTGACAAATGATAATTTTATGTGTCGCCTAAAAGATATGTTGCCCTACAACAGCACCTGAACATGGGGCAATTATCAGAAAAAAAGTGTTCTTTTGGATGTTGATCCCCTGATAATTACCTGATCCTCAGCCTATGGAAAAGCCCCTAATAATTTAGTTATATACTAGCTATACAAGCAGAAGTAGTCCAATTCCCAAGGCTGAGGGATGATCAGATCCACCACTGCTGCCATACAGACAGTTAAACAGGTCTGTGAAAGGCCACTGCAAAGATGGATACAAAATATTTTACCAAAATTTTCCATATTTGCTCATATTTATTGTAAGATTATAGTACTAGTGAAAAATAACTTTATAAAATAGGATTTAAAGAAATATCCCCAAAGTACTGCTGTACAAGCCACCCACTACCACCTGCTAGCCTAGGCTCTACTGGTTTGAGACAAGAAAGTGTCGTATTTTGCAGATCTGTATTTTGCGGACCACAAAATACATAAGGCCATGTGAACGTACCCTAATACATCCAGAAATCTGCACAGAAAAAGGCCAGGTGTATATACCCTAATTTATTACAATTTCCTTTACTTTATTTTATTGGTAGTGGTCCAATCTAGCAAGATCTAAAGAGGACCTTTCACCGTTCCTGAGATTACAATATAAGTACCTCGCACTGTAGGGCATGTTGAGGAGATATCCTCACGCTTATTTTTTTTCCGATGGGCTGCACCGTTCCCCCCGTTCTGGTTTCCCACCCTGTATGCTAATCTATACCATCAGTACAGGGAGGAAGAGATGGCTGTGTTTCTCAGGGGGAGTCTCCTTCTGCTATTAGACAGCTATTAGACGCCCCCTGAAAAACATGGCCGTCTCCTCCTCCCTGTACCGCTGGTATGGATTAGCATACAGGGTGGGAAATCAGAATGGGGGGCACACCTGGGAACAGAGCAGCCCATCGGCAAAACAAAAAGCGGGACATCACCTCAACATGCCTACAATACCAGGTACTTTTATTGTAATATCAGCAGAGGTGCACCTAGTCTTTCTTCTGCCTGACTCGAACCCTTAAACAGCGCCCCTCTCCCCAATGCCAATGCCTTCCCTTTTCAGCCCATGGCCCTTCCGCTGCCCCCCTTGCCCCCCCTAGCTGGTGCTGCATGAGGCGATCTCCCCACCTGGCCTCATTCGTGGTGCACCCCAGAATGTTAGGACCAGTGAAAAGTCCTCTTTAAACCCCCAGAATATATCAACACAGCATGCACACTGAGGGAGAGATTGGCATGGTTCACACTGTATGGCGGTATTTCTAACTATGTGTTTTTACATTCTTTTTTTAATGTGCATGAACAATCAAAATAGAATATAACCTGTAAATATGTATGTTTCTGGGAAACAAAGCTTTGCCTTTTGCTTTGCCTGTTATCCATAAAAATACAGATATCATCTGCTTTTGAGTCAGCGCCTCTGGTAAATGTACCGTGGCCCAGACTGTCTTTTACTGTATGCCAACAAGGGCATAAAACACTTTAGGACAGCTATCAATTTCTATCTTCCAGCAAGAAACTATTGTTTACATGCAAGGAAGAGTCCTGTGGGAAAATTCCCATCTCATATAAAGTGGAAAGCTCTCCTCGTACCCTGAGTGGTGTCATGCCAAGCATAGCGTGTCACTGCCATTTCACAGGAGATAGTGATGCTCTGCTAACTGAGGCATGGCAATCACACGGCACAGCACTCCAGCTGCAGGCCAGATAGGTGCGCCTTTTTACACCTGGGTCTTTATTTCGAGCATTTCTGGCAGGAATTTTCCAATTTTTATTTTTTTATAGCTCATTCTCAGATTTAAAGAATAACTTCACAATAAATACAAGGTTAAGTAAATTCTTGTCTGATAATCGTTCTTGTAGACTTCAGCTGTCCTCAGACAACCCAGTTATACCAGTCAGTATATATCATTACCTTTCATCAAGAAAAATAATGAAACAAATGAAGTTTTTCTACTCTTTCTTAGGGTACGGACAGATGCTGTGCGGCCGGAACTCTGTCAACCCACGATGGCCAATAGCCACACAACTTTGGGAAAACCTTTCATAGTATGTCATAGAGACATATCAAAAGTTTTGATCGATGGGGGTATGAGTGCTGATCACAAGAATGAGGAGAGAATGGCGGTCACGTAGTGTGCTCTCTCCTCGCTGTAGGAACGGAAGCAAGATAGACTCAAGAGAAAGTCTATGGGCCCATCTTTAATCTGCCTCCAGCTATGTGACTGCTTCTCTCTCTTCATTCTTGCGATCGGCAGGGGTCTCAGCACTCAGATCCCCACCCATTTTCTATTTTCCTAAATGTTGTTCAGTTTGGATGCCATTAGTTTGTATCACATAGGGTTAAGGAGCGGCAGCCCCTTGAATTACTGCTGCACCTCTGGAACTCCTGACCGGTATGGAGATTTGCCATGTACCACTCAGGCTTCTCTGGCTTATAACTTAAAAAGGGGAAGGTGCCAGTGTGCATCTGACACTTTGGGGGGCTTGCTCCTGCTATGAGGCACCCGTGGATACCCAGCAGTAGTTTGTATCACATAGGGTGAAGGACGGCAGGCAGGCCCGTGAATTACGGCCCCGAGGCGTGTGGCTCTACGCACCGGCCCCCCAGGCCAAACTGGGCTCCTCGGCACTGCGGTATCGTCACGTTTAGGGGGGATTCTGACTTAGAGGCGTTCAGTCATAATCCCACAGATGGTAGCTTCGCCCCATTGGCTCCTCAGCCAAGCACATACACCAAATGTCTGAACCTGCGGTTCCTCTCGTACTGAGCAGGATTACTATTGCGACAACACGATCATCAGTAGGGTAAAACTAACCTGTCTCACGACGGTCTAAACCCAGCTCACGTTCCCTATTAGTGGGTGAACAATCCAACGCTTGGTGAATTCTGCTTCACAATGATAGGAAGAGCCGACATCGAAGGATCAAAAAGTGACGTCGCTATGAACGCTTGGCCGCCACAAGCCAGTTATCCCTGTGGTAACTTTTCTGACACCTCCTGCTTAAAACCCAAAAAGTCAGAAGGATCATGAGGCCCCGCTTTCACGGTCTGTATTCAGTATGTGATGCCCATACCTAACCTGTACCTTAATTCAGGCATGTGATCTTACCATCTGCACTCATTTTTTTACGTCAGCCCCGTATAAAAAATTAAACTGGAAATTAAAGCAACCCTCCGGTTCGAGATAGAAAAACAGAATACTTTCATGGTGCCCTCCTTTTCACCCTTTTAGCTGCAGATAGGAATATCAAGCACAACCAGTAGACAATGTATGGCACTGTGCCTAGTAATCTGTGAGGAGGCCACAGCATGCCTCCTCAAAATGCTGATCGGCGTGGGTACCGAGTGTTGAACCCCCACCAGATATTGATGACTTATCCATCAATTTATTGAACTCTAAAGCCACCTTCCAGTTCAAGGAGATAATCACATTAACTGGGTAGAAAACCGAGCACTTACATAGTACCCTTTTCATCTTTTGCAATTCCTGGGTTCATCTTCAGCTTCTCAGACTACCTGATGCATAATGTGCTGTTGGTAGTCCAAGACACTATCTGTTTCCCCTGTGTTTGCCAGCGCTGCTCACGTGAACATTGCTAGCCAATCAAGGAGCAGGGCTGGACAAGCAGGAAGTGTCTTGGAAACTGATGCACAGTATGCATCAGGAAGTCTGAGAAGAGGTGCGGCCATCTTGGATGGCAGAGGAGGAACCCAAGAACTGTTGGATCTGCAGCTCTAAAGATGAACATGAGGGCACCAGGTAAGTGTCCTGTTCGTTCCCCAATTAAAGTGATTTTTTTTATTGGCAGGTTGCTTTAATTTGCAATTTGCAAATTGTCATTTCTTTTATATGCGGGGCTGCATATGGCAAAATCACATGCCTGAATTAATGTACTGGTTGGGTATTGGTGTCATCTATTGAAATGCTGAACAGCACCCAAACTGAGCAACATTTAGGAAGAATGTCACATCATCTCAATGTTTGTTTGTGTTTTGCTGTGTGCTGATGTTGAAGCTCTGGTGATGTAAGTTCATGTGATCACTTAATAATTGGCACCACCTTGTCAAGTCATATTAGTCACGTCTCCACGGATAAAGTTTTCCAATTACACTCTGTTCCATTTCAGTTAGTGTACCATCTATTTTTCCATTCTGGCAAGAACTAAACGCGAGTCTTCATTACCTGACCCCGGGCTTCATGATTTGATGTAAAAACGATATTACAAGGATAGCAGTTATTATCTGTACATTCTTTTTTACCATGTGATCTTAATAAGGGACGTATATGGAAGGGACATGGGAAGCTTGAGACCTGGAGACCATGGAGACCCAGGACCGGATGCATTTGTTACCTCATATACAATACGGAGGGATAACATGAAGTTGGAGCTCCATCTTTCCAGACACCTTGTAATGAGACTGCAAATATTGCGGTGTGTGTTACCTGATTTTTTATGAAACTCTTTTTTCCCAGTCCTACTAAGGTAATTGAGCATGTGATGACTTGTATAGTGAACTGCAATACTTCTGTATTGCAGTATATTATGTTGTCAGTGCTAGGCTCCCAGCTGGCATGACAACTGCTCATCGTCACGGAGAGGAAAGAGCCACAGTCACCAAACATCTGTCTCGTGTGAAACAGTAAGTAGAAGATAGGGAGGTGAGGAGATGAGGAAGATGCGACAGCTCTCAGTCACTAAAATCTGATTTCCCCAAAGCACACAGCACAGGTCCTAGAGCACCCATGAAAAGCCCACCGACACAAAGCATAGGAAGAAAAAATGTGCATTCACAGAAACCATGTAAGGAAGGGAAAAAGCCAAAAATATGCATGTTAGACACAACCTATCTGGCGGGACTATCTAATATACCGTACAAGGAGGTTTTTTTTTTAATAATAGATTTAGGCCTCATGCACACAACCATATTTTTCTCTGCATCTGATCCGCATTTTTTGCGGATTAGATGCAGAACCATTTATTTTAATGGGGCCACAAAAAAAACAGTTTTCCCATTCATACAGTACTATTGCACACATCGACTATATTCTTCCTATCCATTATTGTATTACTTACACAAGACTAACTATCCATCAATAAAGCAATACTGAACTAGCGTTTCCTTTCCTCTGCCATGTTATTGTCACAGTGCCACTCAAAATCCAGCGCTTTAATATTTTGGACTATATTTTTGCCTGGAAGGGATGGCTGGTTAAAACATTTAAATGAACCAGATAACATGTATTTGGCTGTAATCTCTCACTGACATAGTCTGCTTTGGGGCACACCGGGGAACTGACGTTTTTTCCCACATTTCTGCTATGAAATGACTTCATGAATGTGTTAAAATGAAATATAACATTGAATAGCATGTTCTGACCTTTCTGTTTTGGACTCGCTGTCATTCTTGCTTCGCTCATGCTCTTGGCGGAGATAGTGAAGTTCTTCTTGAAGACATTTCTCCCGCTCTGCACTTCCCTGGTAAGAATGCAGGTCTTTCTCTAGGGCTTTTACTTTGTCTTCTAGAAGCTTGAATTCATGGAGTATAAGGTAACTGACACCACAATATTTGCAAACAGTCTCATCACGAGGCATCTGGAAAAAGGAAACACCAATTTCATGTTATCATGTAACGCATCAGAGGTAACAAATGCATCTGGTCCTGGGGGCCTGAGGGTCATAGAGGTACAGAGGTTGTAATGAGAGGGCTGCACTAGTTGGGATATATTGAAATGGGGAGCGCAGTTTTAATGTAACACTACTACCCAGTAAGAACTTAGAGTCATTGAACTTTCACATTATTTAAGTTAATAGAGAATTGGTGTAATTAGCAAATTTCTAAATCACTTGATTTTAAAAATCTGTCTGCATCCACCTGAAAAAAAGCTTTAACGTTATGGCCACTTCCTATTTATAGGCTAGATCCATCTCTTGTAATAGGGACGCAGAAGACGGTTCACAGGAAACTGGGGCGTATCAGAGCTAGCTGAGCTCCTGAGACCCTAATAGAAGAACTGCTTCTACACTGCTTCTGAAGAGCAGAGAAGCTCCTGTGTGTCTGTAAGTCTGATCTCCCCCTGCTTATGAGTTTTCTGAGCATCCTAGAAGAAAACAAACATAGTGGGAAGTAAGAAATGCAAGGTCTCTGCATACAGTACTGGCAGATTCCACAGAAGGGAGATGCCGCTGTTTGTGAGAGAAATGCATCTATCCGTGCAGCTGAAACAGGGAATAATATGGCTGAGGAAGTCATTAGGAAAGCCCAAAAAAGCTTTTTCACAATTATGATTCTACAAAGAAGCATAGCCATTATGCAAACTTTAAAAAAAAAACTCAGGTGTGCTTTAAAGCCTACAATGGTTAAATATATAGAGTAAGAACATAATCGGGAACAAATATTCTTAGAAATCGATTGGCCCACTGATGAACCCACAAACGAGAAAACTCTTATCTGTCGGCTGATTGGATCTTTTATGCAGGCATTAAAATGCCTGCTGTCAGCAGCACATCTCCCCATGTGAACAGGAGATGAGCTGTTGACATAATGTAAAGTGTATGCAGGACACAGTGATGATCATTCGTCTCCCACGTAATTTCAATCAGCCAGCATGCCGTCTAACCGAGTGCAGATTGGGGCAGGTCAGAAATTACTTAAAAACTAGTCATATCACTTTGCTAATACACTACATGCAGATGGTGGAAATACAGTTAGAGGTTGCAATCTCCTTTAAGACATCTTCACACAGTCCAAATTTGGTTAGTACTTCCCATCAGTATTTTAAGCCAAAACCAGGAGTGGAACATACAGAGAAGTACTAGAACAGTGATGGCGAACCTTTTACAGACCGAGTGCCCAAACTGCAACCCAAAACCCACTTATTTATAGCAAAGTGCCAACATGGCAATTTACCCTGAATACCAATATAGTGTATCCTCCATGTAGTCTATCATTTAGCTATAACAGCCTGCCTACATTCAGAGCACTGCCTGTGCTGTTCATAGTGCGCCCTGTGCAGATGAATGGCAGGAAAATTCTAAGGCATATTGGTACAACATAGATATTTTCCAGGGTGCGGGTGCCCACAGAGAGGGCTCTGAGTGCCGCCTCTGGCACCCGTGCCATAGGTTCGCCACCACTGTACTAGAACTACCTCTGGATTTGGCTTCAGAATTCTTATGAGAAATACAGACCAAATTCTGACTGTGTGAAAGTGGCCATCAGTTGTAGAAGGCAGTGTAAAAAAAAAACTCCTACAGTTTGGGGGCTTGTTGTTTTGCTGGTTGAGTTGTACAAATCGCATGGAAAGCAACTCCAAATTTTACACACATGTTTAAAGGCTATGGACACCTTTGGAGGTAATTTTTTATTACTGCATTCTAAGTACTTATTTTGAGCTAAAACTGGTCTTTATTTTTGCCAGAATTCGGCCAGATCTCTCCCGGTTCCCATTATAGTGGAGATTTACAAACTTCCGGCAATACCAGAATGCAAAGAGATCTAGCCGGCTGTGTTCACATCATGTTTCTGTCACACATTCAACGTATACAAATTATGTATAGATTGCTCAGATGCCTCAGACAGATCCCATACAGTAGTATCTGTCACCATAGAGCGCCATTGTAAGAACCCTATCCATTCTCATATATATATATATATATATATATATATATATATATATTTTTTTTTTTTTTTACAGAATACCATGCTTTAACATCACTTAAACGTGGGACAAAGGGTGATGTGAACACACCATTCGTGAAATGGTCTTTATTGCCCATACCAACCTATTACAGTGCAGCTTTCATTTTCCATGAGCAGATACAAAATGAAAGCTATGCTGTGATTGGTTGCTATGGAAAATAAAGACAGGGTTTTTTAGACAGTTTCGTAATCTGTCCTATAATTCCACCTTTGGGATCATATATCCTACTACTCACCTCAAAATCTATGTGACCCTGACATGAAGAGAACTCCAGTTGAAAAGTATAGCAGAACAAAGAGCCATTGGCTCTGTGCCCCACCATTTATAACAGTAGCCACAGGATGTTTAGGCCTGTGGCTTATCAGAAGTGGAGAGAACGCAGAGGACGTGAGGGAGGCCACAACAACGTCACTGGACTGTGCCACCTGCACTAGGCCCTGTACAGAAAGAAAGAGGAAGTGGAGTAAGTCCAGATACTTATGGTGGGAACGTGCTAGGGGGAGTTGATGGTTTTTATTCTAATTGGTGAAAAGGAGACATACATTAGAATGGAACATTATTATTGCATAGAAGGCACAAATGGGAACATTACTATTGTGTGGAGGAACAATGAGGAACATTATTATTTTATGGTGAAAAAAGGGACATTATTATTGCATGGGGGCACAAATGAGGGCATGAGTATTGCGTGGGAGAAGAAAGAGGAACATTTTTATTATATGGTGAAAAAAAGGACATTATTATTTCATGGGGCAGAAATAAGGGCATTACTATTGTAGGGGACACCAAGGGAACATTACTAATGCATGTGGGCACAAAGTGGAACATTATTACTGCACTGGGACACAAACTAAACATTATTATTGCATGGGGGAACAAAGAGGCACCGAATTATTGCATGGGAGGACAAAGAAGGTATTACTACTATATGGGCACTATTACTGTGTGGTGCCCAAAAGGGGACACTATTACTGTATAAGGCCCCGGGGAGGACATTATTACTGTCTGAGGCACTATGGATGATGAGTGTAGAGATGGGAAGGATACTGTAAAATTAGGAGTCTAAGATGAATGTGTGTTATACCCTACAGGCACAAGTCGTGGCTGGGGGAAGACTTCTTGGTGGTCTGGGCTAAATAAAGAAGAAAAGGGAAAGTGAATGACCCCAATCAGAGATGTCACCTGTAAGTCGCTGGATATGGCTGCACTGCGGGCACTTATATAGCTCGCAGAGTACATTTGTAGAGCTGGTATTTATGATCAATGTATGGCAGTAACTTTTGTCTTAGTGCAATGGTTTCGATCAGTAGGGCAGTAATATTCAGTCACTATGTTGTGGTAATTTGTGTTCATGGTCTGGCTGTTTTTGGGGGAGGGGGAATGTATATTTCTATAGACCCTAGCAATATGGGGGATGGGGGATAAATCCAAAATTTGTCCTGGTGATCACAGGCCTCTAGTTACACCCCTGTATTTTACAATGCCTGTGGTCGCTGGGATGATCCTGACTTTAGGGCACAAATATTTCCGCCATTCATTTTACTATTGTTAATGGAAAATACAAGATGTACTGGGGAAAGATGGATATATGATCTCCTTTTCCAAATTGTACAAAAAAATGAATGCTGCGGGTTCCAATGTAAAAATCATTGTTGATTTTATTAAAAATCGGGGACAACATGAGCTGTTATGAGAGGTTATCATTAGAGGAACACTGTGTTCGTGCACTGCTACTTTTCTCAAATAAGAACACTTCTACTGAACTGTCCGTTCCAGAATATATAATCCTTCCTAACAGTCCAAAAGCTAAAACTGAGCTTAACACTATGTGGTCTTTTTACGAAAAGATTCCACGCTCGCACTAACTAGTACATTTCTTTACAGAATAAGGGCTCATGCACACGACCATATGTATTTTGCGATCCGCAAAAAATATGGATTCCGTCAATGTGCAGTCCGTATTTTGCAGAACGGAACGGCTGGCCCCTACTAGAACAGTCCTATCCTTGTCGGTAATGCGGACAATAAGGCTTCATTCACACGACCGTATTTTGTTTCCGTGTCTGTTCCGTTTTTTTTGCGGACCGTATGCGGAACCATTCATTTCAATGGGTCCGCAAAAAAAACGGAAGGTACTCCGTGTGCATTCCGTTTCCGTATGTCCGTATTTCCGTTCCGCAAAAAAGATAGAACATGTCCTATTCTTGTCCGTTTTGCTGACAAGGATAGGCATTGTTACAATGGATCCGCAAAAAAAACGGAAACACGGATGCCATACGGAACGTCATCCGTTTTTTTTTGCGGATCCGCAATTTGCGGACCGCAAAACACATACGGTCGTGTGAATGAAGCCTAATAGGACATGTTCTACTTTTTTGCGAAACGGAATGCACACAGAGTTACTTCTGTTTTCTTTTTTGCGGACCCACTGAAAGGAATGGTTCCGCATACGGTCCGCAAAAAAAACTGAAAGGGCACGGAAAGAAAATACATGCATGAGCCCTAATAAAATAAAAATGCTGAATTTCTAGTTAATATTTACCTTTTATTATAAATGCCTTGTACCAATTTTAGAATTTCATACAGGCATTTATGAGTTACCTTGGTTTCCTCCACGGCTAAGGGCTTGTTCACACGTCAGTTATATGATCAGTTATTTCCATCAGTTATTGTGAGCCAAAACCAGGAGTGGAGCCTCCACAGACATAAGGTATAAGGGAAAGAGCTGCATTTATTCTTTGTTTTTGACCCGCACCTGGTTTTGGCTGACAATAACTGACGGAAATAACTGATCAAATAACTGACGTGTGAACAAGCCCTAACAGATACTAGAGAACAATCACTATATTCACACAAGGCAGATTTATTAGTGAAATTTCGAGGAGGGTTTGCAAAAATGTAAGCATGTGAACATACTTTTACATATTGTTCTGGCATTTTATGAATGAAACAGAGGGATCAGGATCAGCAGTGATACCATACTATAATACTATTATCTCAGCCCAAATACGATTGTGATGGAATTAAGTTGTAGGAAGGAAAAACAAGAAAAAATTTAGATTTTTTTATTAATTTAAAACACTATATTATTACTTCCCACAAAAGTACCTTGGTTTTTTTTTTTTTTTACAATATTAGACTCCTTAATTACCAAATATTACCAGTCCGTATTCATCTCTCTCCTACAGTTTTCCTTGTATTTTCAACTATTATACTGGTGGTTTCACACCAAGTTTTTTTTTTTTTTTTTTTAAACGCTAAATGTGTTTTTGTCTCCTTACTTAAGAACAAAAAAACTGCTAAGGCTAGATACAATTACATGTTGGCCAATAGAAAATTATAAAATAGGATAAAATATGAATATAAAATAAATAAAATAAAAATGTAGAAAAAGCCCTACACCTGGCACCCTGTAGTGACATTTCATGGTGTTTTTGGTCCAATTCTTTTTGGTTTTTTTCAAATCCCATCATGCTATTTTGAAAGGTTCTTCTCTACAGAAAACAAAAAAGTCTGAAAAAAACGTAACAAAAAAATAGACATAAAAAATAAAGGCTTGTGGAAAAAAACACATGAATTTCATGGAATTTTTTACAAACCAAAATAGTGCCCCCCCCCCCCCCCAAAAAAAAAAAAAAACTAAATAGGAACCCTTACAGTGCTTGTCCTGTGGTTTCTACAATTCAATGTTTTTTTTTACACAGAGTATTCTGAATAGTAATGGCTCTCAAAGAGACAGGATACTTCATCATGAAGGTTCGGGGGCATGTCTCTCCCAGACAGACGAACGCACTGACCTACACGCAAATTGAGGATGTTTTTTATTATTTGTACTCTCTGCACTGTGTTTATTGCATTAGCACTGCTCACTCGAAGAGGTGAACACAATGCACCCAAGATCCTTTAAATGCCGTTAAACCAGGATGCGTCATTGGGCTGCAGTCCAGATTAATAGATACCAGTGAGCACGGGTACAGTCAAACTGGCCGATTGCTATTTGCTTGCTATGAACCATCTAAGTCCTGAAACGGCAGCTTCTTCAGGATCCTCGTAACTTCTACAGTCAATCCCGCATCGGCTGGTTAACAAAAAATCTTCTTCTGTAACCATTTGTTACATGTGCGTGTAAATATCATCTTGAGCAATGCCCCCTCTATGCTGAACAGCACAGAAAGAGTTAAACATGTATTCTAACAAGTACCACCCTGAGTGGCTGTGTCTGTAGTTTCACGGATATTTTCCAAGAGCGCTCTTTAACTAACTGGAAATTCTGCCGATATAGCAGAGCTGAGTTTGTGTTTGTAGGAGAGCTGTGGGTATGTGCAAGCGTAGAGTTAGATTACGGTTTAATATTTTACCATCTGAATCTCTTCTGGTAACGGATGCATTGGGACGTGCTTTTCCATGACCTCAGGTTCTTTTGTTCACAGATGAGAAAGCTGGAGGCAGAAACGGAGAAACGATCAGTTCTGAGCAATCTCAAATTCAGTTTGCAGCATTTCTTTTTTTCCAAAAAGCTTTGTATTAAAATCAACAAATCTGGTTAGTTATGCGGTGATGCATCCCCTGCATCTTCATGTTGTATGAACACATCTGAAACAGATGCCAAAGTAACCAGAATAGTGCGTGTCAATCAGTGCAAAAGCAAAGGTGTGAACGGACACACTAAAACCAGTGGATACGTGCTGTTCATGGAGAAGAGAGATGAGCGAGCATGCTCGGCCGAGCGTACTCGGGAGCAATTTTCAAGTAGTAGTGTACGCATCTTCTAATCTATACGCTAATGCGTAAGCATCTTCTAATTTGTATGCATTAGCGTACAAATTTATAAGATGCGTACGCATTAGTGTACAGATTATAAGATGTGTATGCATTAGCGTAGACATTATAAAATGCGTACGCTACTACTCAAAAATTGCTCCTGAGTACGCTCGGCCGAGCATGCTCGCTCATCTCTAATGGAGAATACAGACATGTGAAGAAGCCTTTAAATGCCTTGTTTGTCAAATCTGCTATGCCAGTTTTGTGGTGTAAAAATGTTGCGTACAACATTATGTGTATTTTTTTGCGACTTCCTGTGACATTTTGGGCTTTTGATGAGCTTCGCCCCTTTTAAAAACAGAGTGAAGAACTGATTGGGATTACAGACTAGGACGCTCTTATGTCTCATTTATGTGCAACTTTTTAAAAAGTCACAATAAAGTTGAATCTACAGGCAACCCCATGGCAAACTTTAGCCGAATTTAATAAAACTGTACGCCATTTTCATAAATTTGACACAGTAGCACAAAGGCACAATTACTTAGGCTACTTTCACATCTGCGTTTTAAGGATCTCAAAACAGGACCAAAACAGTTCAGTTGTGTTTGATGCATTCAGATGTATCTGCGGTTATGTTAATGCGAAACCGAACAAACCGGATCCGTCACTAAAAACATTGTAAGTCAATGGATGGCAGGTTCGATTTTTTTTCAGATCAGAAAAAGCTGAATCCAGCACCATTGACTTACATAGTTTTTAGTGACGGATCTAGTTTGTTCCATTTCGATTACTGGACACAAAACCGCTGCTTGCTGCGATTTTATGTCCGGTCACAAAACGGAATGCTACTGGAACGGAAGGCATCCTGATGTATCCTGAACGGAGCATACCCTATTCACAATACATTGGCCCTAAACGGAACCATTTTGGCCCGGTTTTCAGATTCTCTGCCAGATTTCAAAACCGGAAACCCAAAACGCTAATGTGAAAGTAGCCTTAAAGGGAACCTGTCATCTCCGAAACACCCCCTGAACTAGAGTAAGCGGTGTATAGTGTAAGTGATGCTGAATCCGAATAGGTAAGTTTTATCTTCATACTCACTTCCATTCCGACGCTGCGCTCCCACAAACCTGCAGTAAAATGCACTCACTGGACTCTTCTTTGAGTCCTCTCCATTATGTGAGTGAGCACTGGAGTCCACTGAGTGCATTTTACTGCTGGTTTGTGGGAGCGCAACGTCAGAATGGAAGTGAGTATGAAGATAAAAATGACATAATCGGATTCAGCATCACTTACACTATACAACGCTTACTGTAGTTCAGGGGGTGTTTTGGAGATGACAGGTTCCCTTTAAGCCTGTCAAAAGTGAAAATCTGTACAGTTTTAATGCAGCTCCCTAGTCATTGTGAGACTACAACTCCCAGCATACTGATTCACAACTGTTGGACAAATATAGGATGCAGGTGGACACCTTTACTTAGCAAGACGAAAACCGTATATAATACAGCTGATAATACATTGCTATTCAGGTATACGAAGGAGCACTCTTATTTTCTCAGTGCAGTGAAGATGTTGTGTAATGTCCATCGGAGGCATGGCCTATACGGCTCCGGCATGAAGGAACAATCTCCATGGTTACTGCTGACATTGACAGAATGCCAATGTCCCCTTGTGCTTCGTGAAAATCAATTTCTATGGTCACGCACCAACCAGACCTGCTCATAGCACTGGCAACTAAAGGAGATAGAGAAGGATGTTTGTCTGTGTTACTTCCTAGAAAAATAAAAGCTAATCCACCATTAAAGGGACATTGCGTATTAACAGCCATATATAATGTGGTGATTTTCTGGATATAAGGGGAAATTTATCAAATCAGATATGTCCAAAGTGTAAACCACATCACACTCCTGCCAGATATATTATCAAGGTGCGTCATTTCATAACTGTGGCACAGGCACACAAAGCAAGAACAGACACAAAAACAACCGAAAATGATAAATACCCCTCATAATTTAAATGATGTCACTCCATGGCCCTGCTTTTACATGCCTTCACTCCAGAATTCTGGCCCCAAAAGTCACAAAATGGGGCTTTTAGGATCACTTGCGTAAAAATGTTGAGACTTTTTGCATTTTCACACCATTCACTTCAATTTTAAAATATGGGTGGGAAAGAGGGCATGGTTGGCAATGTTAATGAGTTTAACTCCATATTTATCACGCAGTCTCACTCCATTAGGACTGTGGAGTAGGAAAACTGGAGAAGCATTTCTAGACAAAAGTGTTACGTTTAAAGGCTATGTACACCTTTGGGGGGGATCCTTTTTTTTGTACAGAGCTGACATGCTATAGTAGCACCCTTTGGATTTTCGGTCTTTTCCATCAGACCAGGAGCTGACATTATAAACACTCATTATAGCTCAGTTCTTATCTTACTGAATGTGGCTTAAATAAGTGTTGATGACCTTTTAGTAGTTTATAGATAAGGTTTATTAGATGACCGACACAACGTGAAATTACCAGTCACACAGTTAGAAAACCAGTGAACCCTTTGTGACAGAATGGCTCAATATTTTTAATAAAGGCCAATTGAAAAATGATTTTTAGCCAAAAATGAGTAACATGCAATCATAAAAAAATTATCTTTAAGATAATATAAGACAAATTTATCAAACAACATGTGACATTTGATAAAGGTGACATAAAATATACCAATATAGACTCAAGCAAAACTGACTTTAAATGTTCCCCTCATGATCAATTATTCTACTTCCTGCACTGGCTCTTAACTTTCTCTTTTTTTGTACATTTACTCAGATCATTCACTCTGACCAGAGATGGAAGGGGATGAGTGACTCAATTATAAGATCACACATGACTGGTAAGTGCAATTCTCTTCTGTGGACATCTTTATCTAGGGTTATCAGGAGAACAATAGAACTGTTATACTGTTATCCCAATTCTACATCTACTATCACTCTGAGGATCACCCTTCAGATAACATATTTCCTTCACAGCAGCACTATATCAACAGTGGGAGTCCTATCAATATAGGAGTCTTATTCCCCTGTGATGATTACTATAGAAGGGCCATATAGTGTATTTAATTTTCAATAGTATACTACTGCCCAAATGAAAACACATCACAAATTCTTAAAAAATGCCAAAAATGCTTTAAAAAATGTTTTGACAGAAGTCTTTCTTTAACATACTGTATTGCCTTCTACACATTGTATACATTTCTAACATACAGCAACCTGATCTACTCAACGGTTTTCTATAGATATCTAAGGAGAGAGGAATGAAAAACTGGTGATCGTCGTATTTGAATTCACCTCTTCTTCATGTGCCTGAATAATGCCGTCCTTCAGCTATTACTTTGTTGTTTCAATAAATGTCTAATAAATTTTGAAATGTTAGGTGTACACATGTACTGATTATAAGATGTATAGCAAAATACAATAGGAAATATTTTATATTAATATGTACATACAACACCTAGAGTTGTTGAATAGGTGACCTCAAGGTGACCATTTTTCTTGCAATATGATGCCGGTATCACCCTGTAAATCATGTACAGCAGATCCATCTACTGCAGTTCTGCCCTCTCTCCATGTAATGATATAGGTACAGATAGTAGGAACTCCATGTAATGATGTAGTACAGATAGTAGGAACTCCATGTAATGATGTAGGTACAGATAGTAGGAACTCCATGTAATGATAGTAGAAGTAAACCCAGATAGTAGAAGTAAACTCCATGTAATGATGTAGATAGTAAGAACTCCATGTAAATGAATGGTAGGTACAGATAGTAGGAACTCCATGTAATGATGTAGGTACAGATAGTAAGAACTCCATGTAATGATGTACATAGCAAGAACTCCATGTAATGATGTAGATAGTAAGAACTCCATGTAATGATATAGGTACAGATAGTAGGAACTCCATGTAATGATGTAGATAGTAAGGACACCATATAATGACGTAGGTACAGATAGTAGGGACTCCATGTAATGATGTAGATAGTAAGGACCCCATGTAATGATACATATAGGTACAGATAGTGATAACTCCATGTAATGATGTAGGTACAGATAGTGATAACTCCATGTAATGATGTAGGTACAGATAGTGATAACTCCATGTAATGATGTAGGTACAGATAGTGATAACTCCATGTAATGATGTAGGTACAGATAGTGATAACTCCATGTAATGATGTAGGTACAGATAGTGATAACTCCATGTAATGATGTAGGTACAGAGAACACTGCCTACCTCTCTCCATAAAAATGTAAGTACTAATAATACTTTCATCTCTAATGATCCAAACACTGAAAATGCTTCTGCCTGCTCTTTGTAAGAATCTTGTAGGTGCAGATAGCACCTCTCTGTGATAGTTCTTTTCTCTGTCTCTCTCTGTCAGTATGATCGTGAACTTGTGTCAACCCTGGTCAAAATGACTGTTACTGTGAACAGTTAAAGGGGTTTTCCAGGATTTTACTACTGATGACCTATCCTCAGGATAGGTCATCAGTATCTAATCGGTGGGAGTCCAACACCCGGGACCCCTGCTGATCAGCTGTTTGAGAAGGCACAGGCGCTCCTGTGAGCGCTGCTACCTTCTTGCAGCTTTCCAAGCACAGTACATTGTACAGCGGCTGTGCTTGGTATCATGCTCAGCCCTATTCACTTGAATGGGGTTGAGCTGCTCCTAGGCCACGTGACCGATGACGTCACTGTCCTAGGAAAAGCTAAGAGAAGGCCACGGCGCTAACAGGAGCGCCGGTGCCTTCTCAAACAGATGATCGGCGGGGGTCCCAGGTGTCAGACCCCCACCAATCAGATACTGATGACCTATCCTGAGGATAGGTCATCAGTAGTAAACTCCCGGAAAAAAAACCCTTTAAGCAAGTTGGAGATTAAATGATCTCCAAAAGGCATAAAGTTAAAGATGAAACACACTTTTCAATATTGTAAGTAATATCTATGTATTATTTTGGTTGTGTACAATTTTAGAGTGAAAAAAACAAAGGAGTACCTTGCAAAAGTATGGGAACCGAAGGAGATTTGAGCGGTTACATAACTTTGACCGAGGTCTCAGACCTTAAATAGCATGTTAGGCTTTAGGCTTGTTCACAATCATTGCTAGGAAAAGCTAAGTGATGCGAATTTCAAAGCTTTACCCAGGCTCCTCTTAACTTGTCCCAAAAAACAGTAACCATGGTTTTTTCTAAGCAGCTGCCTAAAACTCTCAAAATGAAAATGGTTGAGACCCACAAAGCAAGAGAAGGCTATAAGAAGACAGCAAAGCGTTTTCAGGTTGTCGTTTCCTCAGTTCCAAACGTAATTAAGAAATAGCAGTTAACAGGAACAGTGGAGGTCAAGAGAAGGTCTGGAAGACCAAAAAGAATTTCAGAGACTGCTGCTCTTAGGGAGGCTAAAGAACCCTGGCCTAATTGCAAAAAGCCTTCAGGAGAAGACTCTGGAGGTGTGGTACACTGTTCTACTGTTCAGTCATACTAGAAATATGGCCTTCATGGAAGAGTCATCAGAAGAAAACCTTTCCTGCGTCCTCACCACAAAATTCAGCATCAGAAGTTTGCAGAAGAACATTTAAACAAGCCTGATGCATTTTGGAAACAAGTCCTGTGAATTGATAAGGTTAAAATAGAACTCTTTGGCCACAATGACCAAAGGTATGTTTGGTGAAAAAGGGTACAGAATTTCATGAAATCAACATCTCTCCAACCATGAGGTTTGGCCAATCATGCTTTGGGGTTGTGTTGCAGCCAATGGCGCGAGGAACATTTCATGGGGAGAGGGAAGAATGGATTCAATTAAATATCAGCAAATTCTGGAAGCAAACATAACACCAACTGTACAAAAGCTGAAAAGAGGATGTTGTCTACAAATGGATAATGATTATAAACTCAATTAAACACACCTTAAAATCCATAATACACTAAAGGCATAAGCTGAAGGTTTTACCATGGCCCGCACAGTCCCCTGATCTGAACATCATTGAAAATCTGTGGATAGACTTCAAAAGAGCAGAGCATGCAAGAAGCCCAGGAGAACTGGAAGACTTTTGCAAGGAAGAAAGGATGAAAATCCCTCAAACAAGTATTGAAAGGCACTTGGCTGGCTACAAAATATGTTTACAAGCTGTGATACTTGCCAAACGCAGTGCTACTAGGTACTAACCTTGCAGGGTTCCCAAAGTTTTGCTACAGGCTCTTTTGTATTTTTGTTATTTTGAAAATGCTTAAAATACAAAGGGAATGTGCCATCCTTAACTTTATGCCCTTTGGAGATCATTTCAGTTTCAACTTGCTTAACTGGATCATTCAGATGGCAGTATGCTGGCTGCAAAAATGTGGATCCGTTTTTTTGCGAACAGTTCAGCATGTCCGCAAAAAAATGGATTGCATTCTGCCTTTTTGCGGACCCGCAGACTTCAAGGGGGCCATGTCTTGATTTTCACTGCCAAGTATAGGACATGTTTTATTTGTTTTGCGGAGCCGTAGAACAGAAGAAAAGGGCCCCATATAACTGAATAGGTCTGCATCCAATCTGCATTTTTGCAGACAGCATACGGCCGTCTGAATGAGCCCTAACAATAATTTTCACAAGGGGGTGCCAAAACGTTTGCATGCCACTGTACATCGTGGAATGGAAATGTACTCCTGCCCCATGATGCACATGATGTGCAATTTGTCTATTCGGAAGGACTGCAAAAGCAATGTTCAGGATCACTGAACTCTGAATCAGAGCAGATGCCCTTCTGTAGCCACTGAAAGAAGTACACAAGAAAACAGCATGTCATGCATTCAGCTCATGGATATTTGTACAGTGGGGCTTTTTTGTCCACAGGGTCACATTGTCAGATTCAGGTTATGGGGGCTGTATGACTGTATGTGAGAAAGAGATGCTTGTGAACTGCCTAGAAGACATCTGTCAGGGTTCCCTCGTGATTATTTTCCCATGAATAATAGGAAAAAAGAGGCCACAAGAGGCCAGCAATCTTGTGCTTAATTCCTTTCCTTCCTGCCTCTTTGCAAGCTAAAAGTCCACGTACCTATGAAGACACGTCTGGGAGAAGTGCAGCACTGTACAGCAGACTGCTCAGCATCTTCCAGTGATCTCCTTCCAAACTGGAAGCTTCTGAGGAACAAAACAAGAAATGCTAATTTAAAACTTTGAGTCAGGGAGACAATGGTTAAATGTAACTTTAGGTAAAACTGGTACTTTGGTTCCAGTACCAGTTTTAACACTCAAACCTCAATAGAAACAAATGGCAGCCATGACAGCCACACATTTCCCATCCATTTGTTCACAAGTGAAAGGGAAAAAAAATCCTGCAGCTCATGAGATGCTTAGGCCTTATTCACACAGTCAGTGTTTGGTCAGTGATTTCCAGCAGTGATTTGAGCCAAAACCAGGTGCTGCTCTAAACACAGAACAGGAGCAGATCTTTCCCTTATACCTTATCTCTGTGGAGGCTCCAATCCTGGTTTTGGTTCACAATCACTGATGGAAATCACTGACCAAACACTGACTTGTGAATGATGCCTTACAGCACTGAACAGATGCAATAGTCGCTATGGTATACATTTTCATGACAATAATAATTGTCACAGACACAATACTTTTCTATCACCAGACTATTATAATATGTGCATTGGATAAACCAGAAATAGTCTGACTGTTTAGGTTACAGTTGCTGTGATCCAAAATTATCCCAAAACAGGTGTTGGGCTTTTGCTGCCCACACAGCAGTGGCTGCACATGCATGGGAACTTAATCCATATTGCCATCTTTGCTGGCTGGATTCATTGCTCCATCAAATTATACACTGCTCGTTCCCATGGTTACGACCACCCTGCAATCCATTAACAGTGGCCGTGCATGCACACTATAGGAAAGAGTGCCGGCCTCTTTGATAGCCGGGACCATGGGAGCGCACATAGGCTGCTGCTTTTTCCTATAGCGTGCAAGTACGGCCATTGCTGACCTATCCTCAGGATAGGTCATTAATATGATATCAGCGGGGGACACCCGACACCCCCGCCGATCCGCTGTATGAGAAGATGGTGCGCAAACTGTGCACGCTGAGTATAAGCCATCAATAGTAAAAGCCCAGACAACCCCTTTAAACTCTCAGTGTGTCACCTCTGACCATGTAATCAGAATGCAGAATGGGCCCACAGGCTTATATGGGTACCAGTCTATACAATACATATCCGAAATATGGCCAAATGAAAACAATACGAAAACAGACACGAGAAGATGCTGTACCTGCCCATCTCCTAGATCTTAAAGACTGTCAGCCCATAACCAGTCACTTTGCAACTGGGAACACAGACCTGGCCCCAATATTGGGATCAGAAGGGCTCTCACTGCTTCATATGCCATACATGACTGTCAGGGTAAACTCCCTTAAAGGTGTATTATATGAGCTGTCAGTGAGATAACCCCCATCATTCTGTATAACTTCAGAGAGGGTGATGCCAGGCTTATTTCTGGACGGATGGATGGCATTTCCTCACCTCATCCACTAATTCTTGAGAGAACTCATCTTAATATTTGTGAGTTTACATGAGAAGCAGAGTAGCCGGCACAGTATCCACAGAGCAGTAAGCGGCCGCTGTGCTCTATAGTGGTGCACCCGGGGCGGTGACAGTGCACTGATGTATCATACAGGCATGTGACGCCGGATCATGTATCAGGAGTGACGTTTCACATACCCAGGACCGGCGCCGGCGGCGGAGACTACCCGAGAAACCCGACAGAAAGCTGAGATACCTGCAGTCATCCCCATGTGTCATCAGCCGGGACAGAGCGTCCCCCGTAGTCATGGAGACGCCGTCTAAACCCTCGTGCTACGTACACAGCGTCAGCTGGCTGGCGGAAGTTACACTGTGTGTGAGTGGTTGGCATGAGGCTCTGCATGTGGTGTTTAGCTGGTACTACAGCCATATATAATGTAACTAGTACTACATCTATATATAATCTCACTAGTACTACAGCTATGTATAATCTATCTCACTAGTACTACAGCTATATATAATCTCATTAGTACTACAGCTGAATATAATCTCACTAGTACTACAGCTATGTATAATCTCACTAGTACTACAGCTATATATAATCTCACTAGTACTACAGCTATATATAATCTCACTAGTACTACAGCTATGTATAATCTCACTAGTACTACAGCTATATATTATCATATAGAGAAAGTT
This sequence comes from Rhinella marina, assembly GCA_900303285.1. Lineage (NCBI taxonomy): Eukaryota > Metazoa > Chordata > Amphibia > Anura > Bufonidae > Rhinella > Rhinella marina. Next base: position 55,732 of record ONZH01025249.1, read on the forward strand.
AATACAAGGCACTTACTAATGTATTATTATTATTATCCATATTGCCTCCTTTGCTGGCTGGATTCATTTTTCTATCACATTATACACTGCTCGTATCCAGGGGTTATGACCACTGCTGCAGCACAGATACAAGGTGGCCAGGACGGGAGCTGCTGTATGTGCGTACCTATGTTCACTCTCACGGTCCTGGCCACCAGAAAGGACGGCACCTTTTCCTATATTGTGCAAGCATGGCCACCACTGTTGGATTGCAAGGTGGCCATAACCATGGAAACGAGCAGTGTACAATGTGATGGAAAAATGAATGAAGCCAACAAAGGAAGAAATATGGATAATAACAATACATTAGTAAGTGCCTTGTATTAACTTTCTCTACATGAAGTGAGGCAATTCCTTTAAATCTAATCCACTTTGCTGCTACTATAAAATAGAACTGGAAAATCTGCAGCTCAGCTCACACTCACATACCGTTAGGCCACCTGCGTACATTGTCAAATACATGCATTATTTCAGCGCGCATTCACGTGCAGAATAATTGGCAGCCTATTACAGTACCAGCAAAGTGTATGAGATTACACACCTCATGTACACTTTGCTTTTTTTTTCTGTGAGGAAAGTGACCTGCGAATTTCAAAATCTGCAGCATGTCAATTATATTTGTGGTTTTAGCTGCAGATTTCACCCTTTTCAATGAAAGGGTGAGATCTGCGGAAAAAAATCATCAAATCCGCTATTAGACATTGTAGTTTTTGGTGCAGAAATGCACATAAATTCGCATGCAGTTTGGAAGCCAAAGTCAGGAGTGGATCATAGAAGGAGAGAAACTGCAAGCAGAAACCTGACCATGTGGCCATACCCTTAATGTCCTTCAGAGTCTAGAAGGGTAGAACTGACTTAGTTGTCCATAGCAACCAATCAGATTCCACCTTTCATTTTTGACAGCTCCTTTGGAAAATATAAGGTGGAATCTGATTGGTTGCTATGGGCAACTAAGCCATTTCTACTTTATACCAGTTTGATAAATGACCCCCTTAATTTCCATACTCTATAAATCCCTTCCAGCAGCATAGCGCTTAGAACCCACTAGCCTGGGAAGCCATGTGTGGGGCAAGATTCAAGAGAGGCAGGAAGACGAGGAAGGATGCATTGAAAAGGATTTTTTTTTCTGCTGGAGAGTTCCTTGAAATTCCTGGAGTGTCTCCACTGAATAGAGTATTAAATGCTGCACACCTGCTCAAACACACATACAAAGAGGACTGTTCCAGCAAGCAGCCGAGAGGAAAACTTAATAGAACAGATGCATATGGAGGACATTTTGTAATGCAGTTACGAACGCTCGATGTTCCTATTTCAGGGCTCAGTAGGGACACGTGAACCCTCAGCTATCAATGAGGCAACATATGTATTCTAGGGATTAATACATCACATTTCAGCGAAATAATAAAACTAGATTGCAAGCTTTTAGTGCTTTTCAGACTTCTTGCTCAGGCAACAAAGCAAATGAAGGCATGCACATTTCTCATGTGGTTGTGATTTTCCATACATATAGAGAATGGGGGTTCCTCTAGGAGAAATTTAAGTGGGGCTCCTCTCCTGGAGCTGGTTCATTCCAGCAAAAGGCCAAATCCTTGATTAAACCCTAGGCCGGCCATACACGTTAGATAGCCGTCGGCCAAATGACCTAGGATTGGGTAGGTTGAAATCCAACAGCATTCTCCTCCCATCAGGGCCATGGGAGATTCAGGAGGCCAACATACACATTAGATAGTTGGCCAACAAGTTCAGCCAATTAAGATAAGGGTAATCCACAGGATATGCCATAAATGTCTGAGAGGTACAGGCAGGGGCGTAGCTATAGGGGGTGCAGAGGTAGCAGCCGCTACCGGACCCAGGAGCCTGAGGGGGCCCAAAGACCCTTGTGCTGCATATGAAGACACTAGTATGAGAGAAAGTGCATGCAGATCTAGTTACACCTCTGGATGGAAGGAAGGGGTTAGGTCAAGAATTTGGCATGAGAGGGGTACAGCTTCAATTTTTGCCTTAGGCAGCATGAAGGCTATGTGCTTCCCTGTCCCTGGCCACAAAGCCCTGAGGTAGGTGGGGCCCAAGCTGAACTCTTGCACCAGGGCCCATAGGCCATTAGCTACGCCCCTGGGTACAGGTCCTACCTGTGGGGTAGCTATGGGGGGGCTCCCTAGTCCATCAATAATGAACTCCCAGATTCTCTTTAAACGGGAAGATTATACAGTCGAATATCAGGAACAAACTCTCGTATGAACGCTCATTCCCAATAATTGTCTGTGCATCAGATACTTGCACTACAGATGGTAGATACATAAATGAAGGCTTCAGGGTACAGTGGGAAGCAAACACATAAAAATGACTTTTAAACTGTGACTGTCACAAACTTTTTAGCAAAGCATCACTTGACTTTCTCAGTCAGACCATTCACTCCGCCGAGAGAGGGAAGGAGGATGAGCAGGGGCGGACTGGGAACTTAAAATGACCCTGGAAAAAATACTAAAAGCGGCCCTGTTTTGTAGCCGGGTCCAAATTGATGGAAGGCAGGGCCAGCAATAACATATTGTGGCACATTATACCACCCTAACAGAGCCAAATACCACAGCCCATCATAAAATACTGCCAGCGCACAAAATACATCCCCAAAAACTTCCACTGGCCGTCTGTGAGGGAACTCAGGCGGCCCCCTGGGCATCGGCCCACTGGGAAATTTCCCTTTAAGGTCTATGGCCAATCCACCCCTGAGCATGAGTGACTCAATTAGAGCATCGCACATTACACTAAGTGTTCTTCTGTGGACATTTTTATCTTAGTCTATCAGGACAATAAGAGAGCTTTCATACTATCATCCTTATTCTACATCTACTAATATACTAGCAGGTAACATACTCCAATCACTGCAGCAGTAAACTGAGAATGGATTACCTATCTATATAGGAGGTTTATGACAATATTTTGTATTTCACCTTCAGTGATATACTACTGTCGAGATGAAAAAAGAGACAGCCAAATAGTCCTGGGTCCCATTCACACCACCGTATGTATTTTGCGACCTGTAAAACGTATTTCCGCAAAAAATACAGATGATGTCCGTGTGACATCTGTGTTACATCCGTTTTTTTTGTGTGGATCCATTGTAACAATGTCTATCCTTGCCTATGTTCTTTCTTTTTTGCGGGGCTATGGAACGGACATACGGATGCGGACAGCACATAGCTTTAGTGAAGTAGTGTGCATAAGCCAACCTCTCCACTGAAGGAACCAGACGTACACCAAAGCTGTCAATCTACACCAAAGGGGAGACTTTGAGAAGATTTACTAGCCAAACCTCAGGACACTTCAGACCTTGAGCAACATGCAACACTGCGACACTTGCCGAGACAGAGTAAACCTTCATTTTCTCCATTATGCTACTGCGACAAATGGCAACGTAGGTATGTTCAAGCCTGCTTTCGTGGCACCTGTCTAGCAGTGCCATGGTAGGGTAAAATGCGCTGGCAGACACTTCTTAATCCTCTTTCCATTCCGTGGGTGAAGGATGGTTGGCGTGATCCTTGTACTAATACCCCTTTTTAATTGTTTTCTGACATTATGGCACTTGTGGAGATGATAAACCCTATGCAATTTCACGCCAGCTATGGGCAACGTTGCTTTATCATCACTCCATTATGTTGTCCCCCCCCCCTCTTCAGATGAAAACCAGAAGTCAGACTGCTCTGCCTGAACCAGTCATCTGGTCCTGTTGCAGCTCATTGATCACAGTGGACACCATGTAATACGCCAGAACGGATTGGCCATAGAACCTACAGGGAAATCCCCCGGTGGGCCGATGCCCAGAGGGCCACTCAAGTCCTCATGATGGCTGTAGGTCAGGTACATAATCATCCGATGCTCAATGGCCACAGGTGCCCTCCTGATCTCAACTGTATTACTGTTCTCATGATGGTGATACAGTGGAATACTGTGGTTGGGGCAGCAGGATTTTGTGCTGCACTGTGGTATTTGGTTCTGCTGGGGCAGTATTGTGTACTGCACTACGGTATTACAGGCCTCACCCAATTCTGTTTTCTCTGCCTACTTGTTTTGGCCCGTCTTCTGTCAATTTGGACCCACCTACAAAATGGGGCCATTTTTAGTTTTTTTTTTCCAGGGCCACTTTAAGTTCCCAAGCCGCCCCCGTAATACGCCATTTCACCTGTTGGAAAACGAACAATGACTGTCAGGCTATCCCTTTAATAAGAGCCCACTGCAGGGGGTAATGCTTCAGGACAGCCGGATACTGGGTGACACAACAAAACTGCATTCTCAAAAGCCTAGTTTCCCAAAAATGTTTCCAAATCTCCCTCAAAAGTGTCAGATATTAATATACATTACAAATGATGTGATTAGTTTAGCTCATCATGTATAACAGTGCCTATAAGTGTCAGGGGAGAATGAATATAATCATGATGTACGTTCATATTAGGCGCCACACCTTTCACTTCTTACGGCGTATGTCATTCTTCTGGCTGTCATGTGTCAGGTTTTTATATTGCTGTTGTAAGCTGCACTCTCTGTGCCCTCAACCGCTCATATTTTACAGATGTGATAAGCGGCCACGTGTCTTCATGGTTTCAAGCTGTTGTCTTGTGCAATTAATAAGGTTACGGCAGAGGCCACTGCCAGGATTATGGGCTATTGTTTTGACGTCAAATCGTATTGCTGTTAAGACTTTGTGACATCTCTGCTTATTTTTAATGAGATTGCAAAACGTGTAATCTTCTAAGGTTTGAAGTGTATTCCTCATTGAACTTCCTTTAATTAGAGCAGACTGTCTCTTTTCGTTGTTGCTTGGTCTGCTTGGACAGAGATGTACTCTTTCAAGTTAGCCAATTGAAGTGATAAAGAGAAACCTTCTCTGCTCTCTAATGCAGACTGGAATGCTGGTCGGACATCGGGAGACATAATCCGTGACGCTGTGATTCTCTTAAGATAGTGGGCACACAAAAAGAAGGGGAAATTAGCACTAAACATACCTAACATATATATAGATCCATTTAGAAATCCTGAACGATGACAGGAACAAACAAAAGATATATAGTTATGTACAGGGGAGGACTGGGAATGCAAAGTGGCCCTGGAAAAAATACTAAAAGTGGCCCTGTTTTGTAGTAGAGTCCAAACTGATGGAAGGCAGGGCCAGCAATACCACATTATACCACCCAAACAGAGGCAAATACCACAGTCCATCACAAAATACTGCCAAGAGAACAAAATATATCCCCAAAAACTTTCAGAGGGACCAGGTGGCCCCCTGAGAAATTTCCCTGTAAGGTCTATGACCAATCCGCCCTTGGTTATGTAATACAATCAGTATGGATAGTGGTAATTACGATCAAAAGCTTGTGGAGCCATGTGGTAAAATAAAAAAGTTTTCTCCACATCAATCTACACTCAACGTCCCATAATGAGAAAGTGAACATTTTTGAAATGTTTGCAAATGTATTAAAAGCAAAAAGCTAGAATGTTGCATGGATATAGGTATTCAGACCCTTTGTTATGACACTTGAAATTTAGCTTCGGGGGTCATGTTTCAGATGTTTCTACACCTTGATTGGAGTCCACCGGTGGTAAATTCAGTTTTCAGACACTCCTGTCTATCTAAGGTCTCAAAGCTGGCAATGCATATCAGACCAAAAACCAAGCCATGAGGAGGTAAGGAACTGCCTGTAGAGCTAAGAGACAGGATTAAGTGGAGGCAGAAAATATTTCTGGTCCACTGAAAGTTTCCAAGAGCCATAGTGGCCTCCATAATTCTGAAATGGAAAAGGTTAGAACAACGAGGACTCTTTCTAGAGCTGGCTGCCCCTCAACATTAAGTTACTGGGGCCTTGGTAAGAGAGGTGACCAAGAACCTAATGTCACTGTGGCTGAGCTCCACAGAACCTGTGCGTAGATGAGAGAAACTTCCAGAAGGTCAACCATCAATGTAGCATTCCACCAATCTGGGCTTTATGGCAGATTGACCAGAAAGATGCCTCTCCTTAATAAAAGACACATGAAAGCTGAACTGAAGTTTGTAAAAAGCACCTAAAGGACTATTAGACTATGAGAAACCAGATTCTAACCGTTATGTCTGGAGGAAATCAGACACTGCTCATCACCTGCCCAGTACCATGCCTATACTGTGGGGGTGTTTTTTCCACGGCTGGGACAGGGACATTTGTCAAGGTTGAAAAAAGCTGAATGGAGCAAAGTGCAGGGATATCCTTAATGAAAACTAGAGTGCTCTGGACCTTACATTGGGCCAAAGGTTCACCTTCCAACAAGTCAATGACCCCAAGTACACAGCCAAGACAAAACACATGTGGTTTAGTGACAACGCTCTGAATATCCTTCAGTGGGACAGCTAGATCCCTGACTTGAACTCAATTGAAGATCGCTGGAGAGAACTGAAACTGGCTGTCCACTGAGGATCTGCAGAGTAGAATGGCAAAAAATCCCCAAGTCCAGGTGTGCAAACCTTGTGGCATCATACCCAAGACTGGAGGCCGTAATTGCTGCCAGAGGTGCTTCAACTAAATCCTGAGTAAAGTGTCTGAATACTTATGTCAATGCAAGATTTTAGTTTTTCCTTCTCAATAAATTAGCAAAGATTTAGAACATTGTGCTTTCCATTTCTGATTATGGGGTGTTGTGTACAGAATGACAAGAAAAACGAGATTTTTTTTATTTTTTCACACTGCCGTATTGTATATACAGTATTTAAACATATATTAAAGCGGTTGTCCAGTGGGACCTGTGAAGAAAGCTATACTTATCTGCTCTCTGCCTTTCCAGTTGGGCTCCATGGCTCCTGGTCTGTATTCACCAGACTTCTGAACCTGCCTGTAAACTTCCTGCATGGACACAGTTACGTGCGCTGTTGAGGCTTCAGCCACTTGGGGACACGTCACCACTGAGGCCAGTCATTGGTTGCAATGGGGCATGTAAGCCTTTCTTTGTGGAAGTTGACAGCCAGAGTCTGGTGAACGCAGACCAGGGGCCATGGCGCTTAAACAGAGTGACGGGGACAGGTAAGTATAGCTTTCTTTAGAGGTTCACAGGAAAGCTGGATCTTTTTTTAAATGGGTACCTAGGAATAATAAGAGGTCAATTGACTTAAAGAGGTTATCCGAGACTAAGAAAGGCCCCCCATATGCCGGGGCCCCCGCGTCACTCCTGGTCCCTGGGTGACGCTAGGGATGCTCGTCCCTGTTACCGCTTGCCATTGGCTGAGCCCACCCACCCCTCCGGATGTTTTCATCCGCGCACAGGGAGAACGAGCTGCGGCGGTGCGGGAACCAGGAGCGGCGCGGGAAGCCAGGTAAGTACATTCAGTGTGAGGGGCCCGGCTTATAGGGGAGCATTTGTTAGTCTCGGATAACCCCTTTAAGTCGGGTCCATCAGGTTTCTGTTTGGGTAGTATTTTTTACAGCAAGAATATCACTGCAGATTGGGCTCCTGTTACCCCAAAAATACTAGAAACGCTGACGGACTGACAAAAACAACAGTGTAAACAGAGCCCTAACTAATAAACAGCGACTGTCTGGCTGGTTGACTTTACTGCAAAAATGTCTTTCTTTTAGGATTCTGCAGAAATATCAGATCTTAGCTTTAGAGCAGTGTGTGGGCTACATTGGGGTAACCTGAAGCTCACAGTGTAAATAGCGCATAGAATTACTTGGTCTACCATGGTGAGGTTGTGGACACTTTTATAATTATTGCTTATTCGCTTTGTGTATGATTTTCCCTAGGCAACAAGCATCACTTACAAAACAAAGTTGTGCTTGTCTGGGAAGGAGCCAACTGTTGCTAGGAGAAGGAAGCATCCTTTGTTTTGTGGCTTCTTTTAGCATTATATTATTCTTTCTAATTGAGAACCGCACAGCGTTGTTGCTCTTTTAGGCTTTCATAACACTATGTTGTAGCTTTTTGCAGGTCTAGCAACATATACAAGGAAAAGTAAGTGAACCCATTGGTTTTACCTGGATTTCTGCATTAATTACTCATAAAACGTGCTCTGACTTATCGACAATTATAGAAAAACACAATTTAACTCCTTAGTGACCAGCTTGTTTTGGACCTTAGTGACCAAGCAATATTTTTCATTGTCACAATCCAACTTTTTTCAATTAATTTTTTTTTTTGTTTTCCATCAATGTAGTCATATTTTTTGATCTACAGAGCTGTGTGACGGCTTCAGTTTTGCGGGACGAATTGCCGTTTTCATTGGTATCAATTTGGGGTACATAACACTTTATGATCGCTTTTTATACCATTTGTTTGGTGGTGAATAAGCAAAAAAGAGTAATGCCCCTTTCACACGAGCGGGAGACTCGCATGTCTCCCGCGATGCATCTACAGGGCTGGACTCGGCACTGACTGGGATCACATATAATGCTCTGAGATCCCTGTCCATGACGATTCCAGCCCTGTAGATGCGTTGCGGGAGACATGCGAGTCTCCCGCTCGTGTGAAAGGGGCATAACTCTGGCACAACCTATATATATTTTTTTAAATTATATGATAATTGTGTGGTGCGAATCGTTACAGACGTAGAGATACCAAATATGTGGAGGGGTTTTTATTCTTGCTATTTTTTTCTCGAGAAAAGCAGTTTTTTAATAGAAAAAGGAGCATTTTTTAATTCGGAGATATTATTCAATAGTAACATACATAGTTTATAAGGCCGAAAAAAGACATCTGTCCATCCAGTTCGGCCTGTTATCCTGCAAGTTTTTAAAATTCATTAATCCCACAAGGTGATCTTCTGATTGCTTCTATAGTACACTGTACTGCCGACAAGCAGTTTCATTGTCCACCATCCAGACAATGGTGGCACCTTCATTACACACCCGTCTCTGCCCCGACCATTTCCAGGTGATTAGTAGAAGGATATTTGATGTCCTGGTGCACACTACGTGTCCTGCCATTGACAGCCAGCTACTGTCACCTTCATATGCACTTATACTGTAATCTGTACTGTATTTACATATATTATTATATTCATAAAGTTTGCAGCTCCTTCTTGGTGCGTTGTTTTTTGAGTGTAACGCGAGATACTATTTAAACAGCATGGGAAGGTAGGCACGGTGATACATCCACATAAAATGACCTTCTTGCATTTGGATTTCTCTAGATCCTGGCAAAGGCTACAAGTTTTAAGCCGTGGGCCTTTAAACATGCGGGTGCAGGGGATGCTATCGCCGGCGGGTCTCTGCTCCGCCTCTGGGTTAAGACCGGCTCGCCTGTGTGGCTATTGGGGAAGCTGGTCCTTCGATCTAATACGCTGAGTCTCTCTGAAGAGACCCAGCATATTAGAGCTGCAGTTCCTATGTTGGCCTGCAGATTGCAGGCTAACACAGGATAATCGCTAATTCAGCTTAGACTGTAGTTCTATGGAACTGCAGTATGAGCTAAAAAAAAAATCTGTCTAGTAAATATTGTAGCCTCCAAAAGGGATTTTACATCACCCCCTTTCTCTAGAATACATAAACAATAAAAAAAATATAAACATCATGGTCATCCCCACGTTCGAAAATTCCCGTACTATTAAAATATTAATCCCATATGATGAATGGCGTAATGGGAAAAAAAATCTAAATGGCAGATTCTCCATTTTTTCATCACTTCACTTGCCCCCAAAAAATGGAATAAAATGTGATCAAAAAGTCACACATTCCAAAATAGTATCAATAGAAATTATAGATCATCCGGCAAAAAAATGAGCCCCCACACAGGTATGTAGACCCAACTATAAAAAAAAAGTTAAGTGGGTCAGAATATGGTGAAGTTTTTATATTTTTTTTCCATATTAAAACAAAAAAACTACATATATATGGTATCATTGTAATCGGATAGATCGAGAGAATAAAGGGCACAGTGCAGTTTTGCCCCTAGCGAACACAGTAAGGACAAAACCTGTAAAACTGTGGCAGAATTGCATTTTTTTTTCCAATTCCACCCCACTTGGAATTTTTGTCCAGCTTCTCACTACACTGTATTCCATATTAAATGGTGGCATTAGAAAGTACAACTTGTCCCGCAAAAAACAAGCCCTCATAGGGCTATGTGAATGGAAAAATAAAAAAGTTATGGCTCTGGGAAGACAAGGAAGAAAAATGAAAAAATCTACACAACATGAAATGAACTTATAAAGAAATCTAGAACATAAAAGTGTTCTTTTTATTATTTTGTATTTCTCAGTTCATTACAAATACAGCACTGTAACCAGCAGCATGCAAATGGGGCACAGGGATAGACTGGGCAAACGAGTGATCAGCCAAACATTATTTTGTGTGTATGGCTGACTGTATTTTCAAAATGCAGCATATTTTAGGTACCACATTTTTGGGGGTTTTCTCATAGGCGTGTGCTTTTTGGGACGTCAAGATCAGTAAAAACTCATACAAACAACTACAATATAAAAACCATGACCAGAAATGCCATATAAAACACAGAAATAGGGTGTGTGAAGGCGGCCTACACCAGACCTAGTGCACATCTTCTGGTTGTTTCTTTACACACCTCTAGGTTAGGGCTATATGGCGACTTTAGTCACAACACAATTGCAACTAAAACCACAAACTATCCAAACCTGCTGGGTTTTTGGTCTCAGGTTGCAAGTCACATGCAGCTTTGCCCGTGCAGACTTCCATGTAAGGCTCCTTTACATGTCCGTGACGAGAAGATCAGTGGTTAAACCATGTTTGGTCCATTTTTTGCCCTGCGTTCATGTGCTGAAAATTAACTTCCAGAGTATCTCCTAGCAGTTATCCGTTAAAACCACCGACCAAACACAGATTTCATCCGTGTTGTGTTTCTGGTTTTCACAGACCTATAGACTATAATGTGCGTGAGGGATCTGTAATCAGGGACCAAAAATAGCGCTTGCTTCCGTGATGTCGCCACTGACCTGCGGCCTGTTGAAAACCACTGATGTGTGAAACGGGTAGATGTGCAGTCCATGCGACATCACTTACATCTGATTTTTTTCAGTAAAGACTGCTTTCACAGATATTTTTGGTTTTTTTTTTTTGCTTCTGTGTTTTTTCTGTAAAAACACCAGCTTCAGATTTGAGTTGGGAGGTCTATGGGAAACATGAAATGCAGGACACACAAGCGTTTCTTGCCACTGCCTTTTTTGGACTTCTATTTTTTTTTTTTTTTCAGATGTTTTTATGTCACCTTCTGAACAGTAAAATGTCATGAAGAAAATGCTAGGGGTCAAAACAGATTTACTAATGGGTCAGCGCCAAAAATCTGTCTAAAAAAGTGGTGCAAATGTGGCACATCTAAGGTTTCTACAGAGGGGACTTGTAGGAAAGGGGGACTTAAGATGAGTCATATTGCTCCACAATTCTGTTGTAAAATCTGTCTCAAACTCATTCAACCAACAGTATCTATCCCTGCACCAGATCTAGGGTGCAGCTACACAGCGACTGCAGTGATCACATAGCAATTAATGCTGTTGCAGTGCGAGTTGAACGCGTGCCATGATTGCAGCCTTTGAATCTCAAAAAAACCCAGTACTTGGATTTTTTGTGCTTTAGGGGGTCGCGGTTGTGGCACTCGTGATCCCACTCATTTCTATGGGATTACCATTACACTGAGATACCTATGCGATCCTGGTTCTGCAACCGGTGTACCCATAAAATCCAGCCCGCGCCCCTGTGATGAACCTGGTTCAGGTCTAAGCTTACACCATCTATAGAATTAGTAAATCTTCTCCACGTTTGCAAAAACATCATAGAAAATGCCACAAAAAAAGAACTGGAAACAACACAGGTGACCAAAAAAACTGCATGAGGTTATTCTGACGTTTTTATAATGTGTGAGGAGCCTAATGGTTATTGCAAATCCTAAACTGCATGTGGCTCTCAAATTACATAATGTTATTTTACATGATTTTAGTAATAGTGACTAAAAACAGCAAAAACGTGCCATGTAAATACACCCTAGTAACACGTGCCCTGACCTTTGTCTAGGACACATTTGTAACCAGGCACAAGGACAGAGGAGTAAATGTCACGCAGCAGAAACATCTGGGTAATTGCACGCTCTTGGGCTCAGAGCCAAGCCCTATGCATGTGAGGTGATCATAAATGAGCAGCTTCTTCCTCTCCCCGCATTACCGCAGCAGCCATCTGTCACATGGCGCTCTGCAAGCTGTGGCTCTCCACCTGCTGTCCCACTACAACTCCCAGCATGGCTGCAGGGTGACACCAGTCTGCACACTACATCGTGCGCCCCGTCCCGGCCATGCAGCCCAGAGTCCGCTCAGCACGCACGCATAGCGTGACTAGTAGCCCGGAGCCGCCCCCTAACCGCCCGGGCGCCGCCCCCTATCACCTGCTGCCGGCCCAGCCCTCCCCCCAGCACAGGAAAAACGGCTCAAAGGGCAGCGGTGGAGCTGCACGACATGTGCACGCGGTGCGCCGCCATAGCACGCCAGTGCGTGTGAAGCGTCTTGTCGGATATCCGAGCTCACTAACATCCCATTACTCAACTCTCCTCACACACTGCTATTATCTGCGCCTGTCCTCCGGCCTCTCACGCAACCAGGACCGCTGCATTCTTTAATATCTGCTCTGTCCTGTATTCACTGCCTTATTATAACGTGCTGTGTGTTTTGTAGCACCTCCATATACCGCAGCGCTATACAACCGGCTGAAGCCATATTATCTATAGAAGTTGTGTGAGGGAATAGAAGCGATTGTGAATTCGGTGCGCCAGTTATTTATTGCATTTTCCACATATATAATGGAGTTACCTCACAGACACTGAGATCATGGAGCCCTTTTTCCTCTTGTCTGAGCAGTCCGACCCCTTTGGCCGGTTTTATATAAGCATGGTGCAGTCTGGGGGATATGGTTCACGTGAGAAACAGGTTACCTGCTGTGACCATGGCTCCGCTGACCTGACCTCACCATGCCCAATGTGGCAGACCGGGATGGAAGTGTTCCCTCTCCGGCAATCGCCTGCTCACTAGTGGAGGAGATCACTGTTATTACATGAAGCAATCTCCTCTGCAGCATAGGCAGGAGTGATCGCTATGCCATTGCTCGTACCCATGCTGTATAGTGGTTTGCCAGCAGCAGATCATGATTAGACACCACCATCTGCAAATGATAATTTTTTAACACATCAAAAGATATGGATTGCCCGATGATCCAGTGTTTGATCGTTTATCAGGTGATTGGCGGCAGTATTACACCGCAAGATGATCACTAACGAAAAATTGGCAGGTGTAATACAGGCTTTAGTTCAAGCCTGACTGAGGGTTCACTTAAAGGGGTTATCCAGGAATTTGATACTGATGGCCTATCCCCAATATCAGATCTGCCGTGGTCCGGCACCCGTACTGATCAGCTGTTAGAAGAGGCCTTGGCACTCCATGAGCACTTAGGCCTCTTCCTAGGCCGGTGATGTCACCGTCCATGGGTCACATGGCCTAGGCACACATCAATTCCATTCAAGTGAATGGGGCTGAGCTGCAATGCCAAGCATGGCTGCTGTCCAATATACGGTGCTGTGCTTGGTAAGCTTAGGAGGCCACAGTTTTCACTGGAACTTCGGTAAGTGCAGCTACCGCTGATCAGCAGCGGTGCCGGGAGTCGGACCCCCGCTGATCTGATACTAATGACCTATCCTGAGGGTAGGCCATCAATATCAAATTCCTGGAAAACGCCTTTAAAGAGTAACTAAACTTTTATTCTAGTTTTTTAAAAATGCCCTAAAATATTTTTTCCACACTGTATCAGTGGGGCCTCAGCCCCAATGTACTATGCCAGGATTAGTGGAGCCTGCACTAAAAGTCCTGCACACATTGCTGCACAGGCCAGAAGCAGAAATGTGTGCTCCTGCCCATACTCCGTTCTCTGTGGTCCTAATGATACAGTGCAGAGTCCGTGCTCATAAACCGCTGACAAGTCAGTGATGTGGAAAAGAGTGAATTTAAAAAGTGCTGGAAATCAGGGCTTTAAGGGGGGAAAATCTGTAGTAAAAAGTCAAAATCAATAAATAAAGTATATTAGGAAAATGTTTTTAGGACTTTTAAAAAATCTGGGTTCACTTATGCATTGGGAGCTCTGGTAGGCCATTCTGCAGAGGAACAGACTACCAGAGTTCACTGTATCCAGTATATATATATATGTATGTGTGTGTGCAAGTTCTCCCACATAAAAAGATGAGGTCGGCCTGTAATTGACATCATAGGTAGACCTCAACTGTGAGAGACAAAATGAGAAAAAAAAATCCAGAAAATCACATTGTCTGATATATAAAGAATTTATTTGCAAATTATGGTGGAAAATAAGTATTTGGTCAATAACAAAAGTTCTTCTCAATACTTTGTTATATATCCTTTGTTGGTAATGACAGAGGTCAAACGTTTTCTGTAAGTCTTCACAAGGTTGGCACACACTGTTGCTGGTACGATGTCAATTACAGGCCTCTCATCTTTTTAAGTGGGCACAATTGGTGGCTGACTAAATACTTTTTTCCCCACTGTATCAGTTCTATCGATATATAGGAGGGAGCAGTGAGCTCAGCGGCGGGGAGCCCAGCACCCTCACAGTTCAGTACTGCACTGTGCAGACATATTCCTTAGCAACGCCCATTTAGAGAGCACTGCTAAGGGGCAATTCAAAGCCATTTTTAATGCAAATGTACAAATTTACTTAATAACGTACATTAGAAAAAAATTCTTTATCACTTCTACTACATATGAGGGGGTAGTGGTGGGGGTTCAGAAGCTGGAAACCCCTTTAAGGCCTCATGCAGACGACCGTATGTATTTTGCGGTCCACAAAAAACATCCGCAAAAAATACGGATGACATTCGCGTGCATTCCGTATTTTGCAAAACAGATTTCCGTTCTGCTAAAAAATAGAACATGTCCTATTATTGTCCGCATTACAGACAAGGATAGGACTGTTCTATTAGGGGCCAGCTGTTCTGTTCCACAAAATACGGAATGCACACGGACGTCATCCGTATTTTTTGCGGACCGCAAAATACATATGGTCGTGTGCATGAGCGTTATCTTACAGGTGTCATCATGTTTCTAAAGATGTTTTTGTCCAAGGCTACTTTCACACTAGCGTTTCTATTTTCCGGTGTTGAGATCCGTCATAGGGGCTCAATACCGTAAAAAAAAAAACGCTTCAGTTTTGTCCCCATTCGTTGTCAATGGGGACAAAACGTAACTGAACAGAATGGAGTGCTCCAAAATGTCTTCTGTTCTCATACCGGAGAGTAAACTGCAGCAAGCAGCGGTTTGCCTTCCGTCCTGAGATGCGGAGCAAGACGGATCCATCATGACCCCCAATGCAAGTCAATGGGGACGGATCCGTTTTCTCTGACACAATAGAAAACGGATCCGTCCCTCATTGACTTTCAATGGAGTTCATGACGGATCCGTCTTGGCTATGTTAAATATAATACAACCGGATCCGTTCATAACAGATGCAGACGGTTGTATTATCAGTAACAGAAGCGTTTTTGCTGAACCCTGCCGAATCCAGCAATAACGCTGTCTGAAAGTAGCCTTAGATGTGTGTGTCATATGTTAATGAGGTTCTTGAAGTCGAGCTCGCCAGGCTTCCTTCTCGCCTCTTTGCATTTGATTGACGGCCTTTGGTGTACTTTCAGACACAATTCCATCCTCAGATCTTGTGCATGCGCTATATGATCCTTGTGCATTGATCCCTGTTGCGGTGTACTTGGCTTCTGCGGGTCAATGCGCGCTCCTGTTCCTGGGAGTGACGTATGTTCTGTGACACGCTAGCGCACTTGAGTCTGTGCCTGTCCATTAATCCTCGATGCAGTGTACTTGGCTTCAGTGCATTGGTGTGAGATCTGAGGATAGAATGGCACCTGAAAGCATACCAGAAGCCGTCAATCAAAAACCGCATGGAGGGTCTTAATTATGAAGAAAGAGTAAAAGAATTGAATTGATTTAGTCTTGAGAAGAGACAATTAACCCGTACAAATATATAAATGGACCATACAAAAAATACAGTGAAAAACTGTTCCATGGCAAATGTCCTCAAAGGACAAGGGGGCACTGCCTCCGACTGGAGAAGGGAACGTTCTTACAATAAAGAAGCTTTGACGCTTCTGGAGACTGAACTGTGAATCTGTGGAATAGACTTCCTCAGGACGTGGTCACAGCAGGAATAATGAACAATTTTAAAAAGGGTTTAGATGAATTCTTAAAGGTAAATGACATTAATGCTTATGGAAACGTGTAGAAATCGGGGTCTCATTTCCTACTGGGATTCACGTCCCCACCTATCCCTTGGTTGAACTTCATGGACTTATGTCTTTTTTCAACCGTATTAACTATACAACTATGAAAAACTGAGTCATAATAAAAACCACATCCAAAAAAGCGGATTCCACAACAGTTTTTTTTTTCCAGCACGCAAAAAACCCATTGACTTCAATGGAGGGGTAATTTGTTTCCACAACAAATCCACATCAGACTCCACAAAGCCGAATTAAAGAGATACACAAGCGAGGGGATCACCACCGGAAGTGAGCATTCTCCTGTTTTCTGCTCTGAGCACTTTTTGTCCGCAGGTGAATTCTGCAAGAAATTCCACAGATTTGCTGCTGCTGATTTCCCCAACATGTGCAGGTAGCCTTAGGACTCCCTCCTCAAGAGGAAAAGGTGGGTGCATGTGCACACACAAAATGATCAGCACCCTTTCCTATGAAGTTAAAAAAAGGCATACCAATATACACCTACCCGGTGAGCAGTAGATATAGCTGACAGGGATGCACCTGTAACAAAGCTGAGAGGGTCAAATAGAAACTGAGGGGTTTTGAAGGTTTAAGTCCAGGGTGCACGGCGACATTTGTCACGTGACAAAGGGCGTACAACTACATTGCGACATGTATGTTGCAGAACATTTATTGTAAAGATAGTATAAAGTGTCCTTGGATGGATTTTTCAGTCGCAGGATGTTGCAGTGCGACACCATAGACCAGGGATCAGCAACCTTCAGCACTCCAGCTGCTGTGAAACTACAACCCCCAGCAGGCAAACACGCTCAAGTCCTTTAGAAGTGAGTGGAGCATTCTGGGAATTGTAGTTTTAGAACTGCTGGCCCGCCGCAGGATGCTGATCCCTGCCATTGGCCGCTTTCAGACGAGCCTATTGCTCAGGATCCTGATCATATACCATCAGTATTGTCATCAGGATTTCCATGTGTATTTCCTCCTTCCTTCAATATTTATGCACTGCACAGACTGTAATGTACGTATTTGGAAACAAATCCGCACAAAACTCGGACATGCTGCGGATTTCAAATACTGACGGAAATGATACGCCCATGTGAATAGCTCCGTTAGTAGCGGATTCTAGAACATAAAATCCAGACTATATACGCATTGCAAATACGCTCGTCTGAAAGCAGCCATAGACTATGATTACAATAAATGTCTTTTTGCCGTGTAGCCTTAAAGGGGTATTCCCATCTCACAAATGTAGTTTGTATAGTTAGATATAGCCATACCAATATTATTACTAATAGAATGTATTTATATAAAATGTACCGTTTAGAAGATTTCCCTATTTGTATCTCCATTGTCCCACACACATCAGTCAGGCCGTTGCCCCTAGTTATGGCCACCGCGGCCATGTAGTAGTGATGGTCAGCTTGCTCCTTTTCAAACCTGCTCTGAGGTAACTGCTGTATTGTGAACGCACATTGCATGACCATGCGCAGACACATCTTAGGGTTGTAGTATTTTTGTCTACATTTCCAAAACGCAATGAAATGGATCCTGTTCCAAGATCAATTTATCTCTATGGAGCAGGATCAGTTTATAAAGTCCTGACCATTACATTTTGGACTGGTAGCGTCCAAAACGCAGATGTGAAAGTACCCTAAGATGTGTCTGCGCATGTTCATGCAATGTGTATTCACAATACAGCAGTTACCTCAGAACAGGTTTGAAAAGGAGCAAGCCGGCCACCACTACTACATGGTCACGGTGGCTGTAACTAGGGGCAACGGCCTGACTGATGTGTGTGGGACAATGGAAATACAAATAGGCAAATCTTCTAAACGGTACATTTTATATAAATACATTCTATTAGTAATAATATTGGTATGGCTATATCTAACTATACAAACTACATTTGTGAGATGGGAATACCCCTTTAACCTTAAAGACAAGATTGGATGTGCGCCATTCAGGCCTATGAATAGATTGTGAATGCAGCCATTAGTGTGGTTCAGAGAATACAGCGGAAAAGTTTCATGTGGCAGCAACACTGGCATTTATATGTGAACCCTGCAGATCTGTCATCAAGTAGCAGGAGTTGCTCACGACCAGGATTCACGCTCACGTCTTGCAGCTCCATTCAGTATTCAGCGCCCTGATGTGACAGCTCAGTGAGGAGTGGGCTGTGCAGGGCTTCCCCATGGGCATTTTCCTTCTGACCAGTGCAATTGCTCATTGTCTGACACAAAAAGCTCATAAAAAGGTGGTAATGTGCCGTACTGCACAGGCTCAGGATCCTGGTGGGGGTCTCACTGAGCTTCTTCTGGATGATGCTTTTAAAAAGAAATGACAGACCACCACAAAAGCAGCCTAGGTGTAGACCTCGTGAACATCACACCCATATTTTACTGCTGGATACTATGGCAACCAGAGAAATGTACAGTTATATACCGTACCATTGTATATTGAGGGATGCAAAGGTTTTTTTTCTTGCTGATTCATATGGAATCCAAACAAATGCAGTAATATGGAGTTGTGTTCTTTTTCAGAGAGAACATGGCTGTATGGAAGCACTATATGGCATCATACTAAATGTATGCTACTCTGTCATATATAACCATAGGAAAGTGCTAGCATTCAGGCTTTGTACGCACATCTTTGTAGTGGGCACAAGATATAAGACCTACGGTATTTAAAGGGTTTTTCCAGGTTCCTAATCTATCTGCAGGATAGGTCATCAATGGAAGTCCGACACCAGGAACCCCCACCCATCAGCTGTTTCTAGAATTCGGCAGGGCCGCTACACTTTAAATGGATCTGTGCTTCCAACCAGGGGCGTAGCTAAAGGCTCATGGGCCCTGGTGCAGGAGTTCAGCTTGGGCCCCCACTTCCCTCAGTGCTTTGTGGCCAGGGGCAGGGAAACACATAGCCTCTGTGCTGCCTGAAGCAAAAATTCAAACCTCACCCCTCCAAGCCAAATTCTTGACCTTACCCCTTCCCTCCAGCCAGAGGTGTCTTCTTATGTGGCACAAGGGTCTTTGGGCCCCCTCAGGCTCCTGGGCCCGGTAGCGACAGCTACCTCTGCACCCCCTATAGCTCCACCCATGCTTCCAACTTCATGGGTACGACCACACAGTGTGCTTGTAATGTGGTCATGCTGTGTTTAGATCGCAGCATCACATTTTCCTATAGAAGTCAATGGAGAAATATGTTTCTGAGACAGAGCTGGCAACTTCCAAGTTGTGATGACTGCACCTGTTGTATTTACAGTCGACCACGTGTAAAACGTGTCCCCCAGCTTGCAACTGCTGACCGTATGGGGTATACAGTTGAGTAGACTCTTGCGGTATATGTTTAACATATTTCACTATTATTTCACTATTTGGAGTGAAGCAGAGTGCTGAAAAACCCATGATAATTCACAGCAGTTCAAAAACAGTCCATCGCAGACATGGACAAAAAAAACACCCTAAAAGCATGATAATACATGCAGTGATTGTATCCTTGCAAAGTTCAAGTTCTGACTTCAGCAGCTGCAAGGAGCAGCTGATCGGTGGGGTTGCCCACTAATCTGATATTAATGACCTATCATGAGGCTAGTTCAGGGACCAGCAACCTCCGGCACTCCAGCTGTTCTGAAACTACAACTCCCAGAATCCTCCTTTCACATCTATGGGAGTTACAAAACCTGCTGAGTAGGGCTACACGGTAACACTGGTCGCGGTAGCAGTAATCCCATAGATATGAATGGGATCGCTGCGGCAGTCACGGATTTTCTTATGGCAAATCTGCAGCATTGTACAGTACCAGCAAAGTATATCAGATGTTCTGAATTCTCACCCACACGCTGAGTACACAAACGGCAGCATAAAATGGATTTGACCATATGCTGCGGATCTCTACTGCAGATTTCACACTCTCCCTTGCAAAGGAGAGGGTGAAGTCCGCTGGCTTTTCCACGGCATAAACCGCTTGTAATGAGCCAAATCCAGGAGTGGATCCAGCAGGAAGGAGAAGTATAAGGCCCCTTTCAAACATCGCTCATGTGAAAAGCCCCATTGAAATGAATGGGTCAGGATTCAGTGCGGGTGCAATGCGTTCTCATCACGCATCGCCCGTGTGAAAGGGGCCTAACAAATGTATCTTTGATCTGTATTTTTATGTTTCTAGAGACTTTTTCCTTAGTTATGTATATGGGCCTATAGATTAGGCGCACATACACACATTCATTGATAGATAATGTACCTAATGATAGGGTTTAAACTGCTAAAATGCAACTAAGGGCTCATGTGCACGGCCGTTGCCCAACCGTGGCCGTATTGTGGCCCGCAAACAGCACATCCGCAATACACGGGCACCGGCCGTGTGCACCCCACATCACGGAAGTGGACCCATTCTCTTGAATGGGTCTGCAATCCAGAAGGTCGGTGGGGAACGGAGGCACTGAAGCACCACGGTGTGCTTCCGTGGGGTTTCTGTCCGTGCCTCTGCACTGCAAAAAAGTAGTGCATGCATTACTTTTTTGCGGTGCGGATCGCAGACCCCATTCAAGCGAATGAGTCCATGATAAGCATGCGGCAGCCCTATGGTTGATGCCCGTGCATTGTGGACCACAATTTGTGGTCCGCAGCACAGGCCCAGCTGGCACATGTTCGTGTGCATGAGGCCTAAGGCTGAGTTAACACTTCAGCCATGTGAATGGGTCCGCATCTATTCCGCAATTTTTCGGAATAGATGCGGCCCCATTCACTTCAATGGGCGGCTTGCGATCTTGCCGAGCCGGGGCTCCGTGTTCTATCTGTGATAGAAATGCTTGTTCTTGTCTGCAATTGTGGGTCATCTTTTTTGCAGGGCTGCGGAACGGAACGACGGACCAACCATGTGCTCTCCGCATCTTTTGCAGCCCCATTGAAATGAATGGGTCCCAAAATTGCGGAACGGATGCAGACTCATTCATACGGTCATGTGAATGAGCCTTTAGACAAATAATAAATCAAATGGAACCATCTTGTGAAATCCTTGAAATGTATAATTAATTAAAATGCAGATGACTCACGAATGTGATGACTAATATGTATGACTTAGAGAAAGATAGATGCCAGCAAAGTCACAAGGTGTGCGCTCCAGTACAGGAGAGATCATCACAAGGCTGCTGATCTCTGCGTCCAAAGGTTTTATTATTTTATCCGGACGCTCCACATGAAGGCCTGTAGGATGTCTGCGTGGTGTTTGTCCCCTGTATTTTACATATAAAGTAATGTAGTAACCTCAGCTTATATGAAATTTAATACGGGACCATAAACCATGGCTGAACTTTTTGTTTTAGATTTTTGGTCGACAAATGGCTTAAATGGCCCAAATCATCTATTTTGGCTGACTTTTATCCCATGGGCCAGGTTCAGAACTACATTTTTCACCGTTCTGGTATGGGAACAAAAAAAACGGAATTGCCAAATCCAGCATGTGCCAGAAATTATTGGCATTCAATGGATCCAGTTGACTATAATGGAATCTTTCAGGTATCCAGTATGGATTCTGGAATTCTGCTAGTCAAGCAGTATTTCGCCCTTTGGCCAGAACATCCTTAAAGGGGTTCTCCGGGAATTAAGAAAATGAAAATACTTAAATATTACTTTCTTATAAATATATTCCCAAATACCTTACATTAGTTATAATGGCTTGTTTTGTCTGGGGAGCGATCATCAGGAGAAACAAAATGGCCGCTATCCTATTAGTACACACAAAACCTGTCCTAATCGCACATGAGAAGAAGTTACTATACAACACTGAGCTAAAGAGCTGCCTCATTCTCCTCTCTGCTTATCAGGGATTATGGTCCTGAAAACAGATGATAAGAACTTAAGCTGAATCTCTGTTGGAATTGAGTTCATGAGCAGATGTGACTGATGAGCAGCAGCTCTTGTATGCAGTCTCCATTACCACAGCCTATCCTGTCCATCCTCTCTGTTCTTAATGTCTTCTCATGAACTCCATTCCCACAGAGATTCACCTGTATTCAGGATCATGATCCCTTACAAGCAGAGCAGAGAGGAGGATGAAGCAGCTTTTTACCTCAGTGTTGTGAAGTAACTTGTCCTCCTGTGTGATTAGGACAGATTTTGTGTGCACTAATAGGACAGCGGCCATTTTATTTCTCCTAATTATTGCTCCCTACACAAAACGAGCCATTATAACTAATGAAAGATATTTGGGAATATATTTATAATAAAGTGATATTTACGTATTTTCATTTTCTTAATTCCCGGAGAACCCCTTTAAGGGCTCTTTCACACGGGCCCCAATGCACGGGCACCATCCGTGCGGCTGCAGCGACAGATCCAAACCCATTCAACTTGAATGGGTCCGTGATCCGTCCACACCACAAAAAATAGTTCTATTTTGTGGTGCGGAAGCACAGAGAGAGCACCAACCTTCCGAATTGCGGACCCACTGTTTGTGGGCCGCAATACGGGCAAAGCCAAAGAATGGCCCTAAGCCTCATTCACACATTGGTCAGTAATTTCCATCAGTGATCATGAGCCAAACCCAGGATTGGAGCCTCCACAGACATAAGCTATAAGGGAAAGCTCTGCACCTGTTCTGTGTTTAGAGCCGCACCAGGTTTTGGCTCAGAATCACTGATGGAAATCACTGACCAAACACTGACGTGTGAATGAGGCATTAGGGTGAATTCACACATCCGTTTTCATTTTTCAGACCGCAAACCACATATCCGCAAAACACAGACACCAGCTGTGTGCACCCTACATGAAAGCCCTTGTAAAACAACCTTAGGCTTTTGGCTGAATTCACATGTGCCATTTTCGTTGCTGTATTGTAAGATGTTACATAATAATAAACCCTGTTTTCCATACAGACTTTATACACAACTGCTGTTTTTTTAATCCAAAATCAAAGTAGTCGCAAATCTGTATAAAAATCTGCTACACTACTTACAGAATGTGGGATCTAAGGGGTCTATTCACATATTGCAATTAAATTGTATTGTTTGCTGAGATTTTTTCAAAATCATGGCAAAATTGCAACATCTAAGAAATTTAGCATTTGAGTATACCCTAACGCGCATCTTATGTGACCAGTTATGATTCCTTCTCTAAGGCTAGGGCTACACGACGACACCTGTCGCGGCCAATATCGTTGAGTAGCGGGGATCCCATAGAAATTAATGGGATCGCCGCGGCAGTCACAAGAAATCCAACAGGGCTGGCCTTCTTGCGACTGCCGCGGCGATCGCATTAATTTCTATGGGTTCACCACTCCTCAGCGATCCTGGCCGCGACCAGTGTCGCCTTATAGCCCTAGCCTAAGGCCAGTGTCTTATGGTGGCTAAACCCCTAGGGCAGGGCTGGCCAACCTGCAGCTCTCCAGCTGTTGCAAAACTACAACTCCCACCATGCCCTGCTGTAGGCTCATAGCTGTAGGCAGACTGGACATGCTGGGAGTTGTAGCTCTGCAACAGCTGGAGTGCCGCAGGTTGGCCAGCCCTGCCCTAGGGGTCCCATAAAATTGCATGTGTAGATGCGATTTAAAGCAATTAAAGCAATCCAGCATACTGCAGTTCAATTTTTTTTTTTTTCAGTGATTGTAATCTTTGCTCTATTATGCAGTACATAAGATGCAAGATCCTACAAAATCACAATGTTTCTAGCGCATGTGGTTCTGCAACATTACTATGTGATACTGGGTTACAGGGTTACAGCAAGAAAATCATCTGCATAAAGCTACATGCATATGACCGTATGTGTTTGCAGATCCGCAATAACAAAAAAACGGATGTCATGAATGGTTCCACATATGATCCGCAAAAAAAAAAAAAATGGAACAGGCATGGAAAGAAAATACGTTCGCGTGCATGAGGCCTTAAACTGACCTTAAATACATGATTCTGGACTTGCCACACACATCTGGGTCGGCAAAATCTAGAACAGAAAGGGATTATTGAAATTTCATTACTCATCCTCACTGAGTATAACGCTTGCATAATCTAATGGCTGTAAAAAGGTTGTGCATTACGTATTCCTTTAATCTGTAGCTGTATAAGAAGCTGCAGTAAAATCTTAGGATAAGTTTCATTTTCCAATACTGTCACTTAAAGAAGAACTCCCACAAAAAAATTTATTCCATGTCCTGCTAGAAATGTACATGATGTAATCTGTAGTGAATGTCATTTTCTTACCAGTAGCTGAATTTTTGAGTTATATGATCCTGAAGTTTCTTATCTGTGTCATGTGACTAGGAATTAGACCCACCAACTCACACAGCACCTTATGTGTGGACAGGAAGTCTAATTCTCTATGTATTCCTATGGGAGCCTCACTTTCAGTCTCATAGGAATGAATAGAGAAGTGACTGGCTTTCTGTCCTGGGTCAGTTGGAGGTCAGGGAGTTGGTCACATGACCCAGCTACAATAAGAAGAGAGTGGAAACTCTCAATTTCAGCCTCTGATAAGAAAACGACAATCACTACAGATTATATCATGCACCTTTCTAACAGGTCAGAATAAACATTTTTGCGGGAGTTCTTCTTTAATATTTACTCCCTCAAAGCTGGTGATAAAAAAGATTACCGTATATATATATAAAGAGAGAGAGAGAGAGAGAGTAATCTTTTTTATCACCAGCTTTGAGGGAGTAAAGTTCCACTAACATGTAACTGGGACACAATTGGTTTGAAGGGGAAATTTATCATGGCTTCTACACTAGTTTTCTGCCATAAAAAGTTGTGTTTTTTTGTTTTTTGAACAAGCCCACTTTTGCACAAATCTTTTTGCCCCTTTACACCACCCTTGCCACTTGCGGGTGAATCTTCCATCCAGAATCTCTTACTAGCGTGTTCTGTAGCATAGAGAGGCAGCGTTGTGCAGTGTACAATACATAACAATATATATACCCCTGGATCAGTTTATTAAGCACCATTGAGTTCACATATAAACTTTACGGTTTATTATATAGTGAAATAAAGGACTCCTGTAGCCCTTGGGCAAATTATATATGTATTGATGCAACCCTAATCACTGTGTTTGGTCAGTTTCTGGTGCACAGACATCCCCAGATGCACCAAAATTATTAAGAAATGTGTACAGTCCTATCTTTCTCCTTAACGCGGACAACAATAGGACATGATTTTTTTTGCGGAACAGATATACGGAAACGGAATGCACATGGAGTAACGTCTTTTTTTTCTTTTTTTTTTTTTTGCATACCCATTGAAATGAATGGTTCCACAAAAGGTCCGCAAAAAAGGGAATGGACACGGAAAGAAAATACGTTCATGTGCATGATCCCTTAACCCCCCTGTTTTTAGGTTTTTAATATTCAGTATTTTAACTCCAGGATCAGCAGCAATTCCCCCTGGACCAGTAGTCGCCATTATCAGGGAGTCCGCTTGTATGGTGCTCACAAGATCATTATGACAGATATATCCGTCACATTGTGAGAACTAGGAGCTACCTATGGGGAATATGTTTCAGGCCTCATGCATACGAACATGTGCACGGGCACCGACTATAGGGCCACCGCATGAGACGCGGACCTATTCACTTAAATAGAGTCCGCGATCCGCATCCAACGGTTCACACCGCAAAAAAGTAGTGCGGAGGCACAGACAGAAACCTCACAGAAGCACTCCATGGTGTTCTGTGAGGTTCTGTGCGTCCGTTCCGCACCGACCTTCCGGATTGCGGACTCATTCAAGTGAATGGGTCCACATCCGTGATGTGGGGTGCACACGGCAGTACAGGTGTATTTGCGTGCTGCAATATGGCCACGGCCGGGCAACATCTGTGTGCATGAGGCCTTAAAGGGGTTCTCCAAGTTAAATTTATTGATGACCTATCCTCAGGATCGGTCATCAATATCAGATCGGCGGGGGTCCGACACGCGGCCCGTCTATGGGAACGAGCCTTCCCATTGAAATGAATGGGGCGGTTAGGTGTAATTACACCTACTCACCGCTAACCATGTTACGGCTAGCGTGTAAACAATGAAGAGGAGGCAGTGCTGGTACGGCGCATGGCTCCTCTTCAAACAGCTGATCGGCGGGGGTCTGGGTGTCGGGTCTCCGCCAATCTGATACTGATGACCTACCCTGAGGATAGGTCATCAATAAATTTAACTTGGAGAACCCCTTTAAGGGTTTTTCCCATATTACATATTCATTGAATATCTGTGAGGAACCCTCACCTATAAGAAGAATGGGGTCACCTGATCCAGGTTCTGGAAGCCAATGTGTCCACATCAAGGTAGAGCCTGAATGGAGAAGTGACGTGTATGAGTGTGACTCTCTCCATTGAAGTCTACAGGGGTTACAGAAAATTGCTGGCAAACTTTTTCTCTAATTTTTCCCCCCTACAGTCTAAAATTAGCTTGGCTCTTAAGGGGTTAAATTATTAATACGTACATGTGGAAGAAAATTAGCAAATTTGTGAATAGATGACTGAAGCAGTCAGAGTGCCATAGTTACCATGTCTCCCAGTGTATGACATTAGCACAATGATTGACTGTGATGCAAGGGTTAATGCTGAAGCCATCTGGAGTGCACTAAATATAATGCGGAGAAGGGCAGATCCTCCTGCACCTTGTCTTCTCCTGCTGATGAGATGCATGGCACAGGGCAGGCTTGTAACACGCTCTTCCCATGTACGATGTCAGCAAGAGGTGTCGTGACAATTGTCTTTGAGATCTGCCTAAATAAGCTCTCCGGGAAGTGTGAAGCAGAGCAGTCACGCTACAGGGAAATGATGTGACTGGGAGGAATCCTGTGCCAATTACACATCCCCACGCTGCACACTCTCCACCGGGAACACGCGTGATGCAGAAGGAGAAGGGGGCACCAGGAGCATGCGTGGGAGACGTGTATTGTGAAAGCCTAGTGACCTATGCCGAGCCCACCTACTCATGTACTGCTGTAACCACGCTGATACCGCTTTCCTGCTCTCTGTCTTATTCACATTTCAAGTTGTTTTTTTCCCCACAGATTCTTATTCACGATAAAATTCATTTCTAATGTAATGAACAAAATCTTTTAATCAAAAGAATAATCAGGTGGACAACATGCGGTAGGCAAATATTTTAAAGGGGTTGTCTGGGTTCAGAGCTGAACCTGGAAATATCCCCGTTTTCACCCAGGCAGCCCCTCTGATATGAAATGCTCCGATGCTCATGTCAGAGGGGCTGAGAGGAGGAAGATGGGGATATGTCCGAGTTCAGCTCTGAACCCCCCTTTAACAACCTGGCATAAGGCTGCATTAAGCACAAAATTGGCATTAAATTGGGCATGGAAATTCATATTTATATTTCTCTGACTTTACACTTCTGAACATTAAAGGGGTTTTCTCACTTCAGCAAGTGGCATTTATTATGTCGATAAAGTTAATACAAGGCACTTACTAATGTATTGTGATTGTCTATATTGCTTCCTTTGCTGGCTGGATCAATTTTTCCATTGCATTATACACTGATGGTATCTAGGGGTTATGACCACCCTGCTATCCCTCAGCGGTGGCCGTGCTTGCACACTATAGGAATGTTCTATTTTTTGTGGTGCGGAGGCATGGAGAGGAACCCCATGGAAACACTCTGTAATGCTTCTTCTGGATTGCGGACCCATTCAAGTAATTGAGTCTGCATCCCTGATATTATGTGCACAAGGCTGGTGCATGAGAACTTATAGGCCCTCATACACACAACCGTATGAAAAAACGGATCCGCAGAAAATACGGATGACATCCGCGTGCATTCCGTATTTTGTGGAACGGAACAGTTGGCCCCTAATAGAACAGTACTATCCTTGTACGTAATGCGGACAATAATAGGATATGTTCTATTTTTTTGCGGAACGGAAATACGGACATACAGAAACGAAATGCATACAGAGTACCTTCCGTTTTTTTTGCAGACCCATTGAAATGAATGGTTCCACATACGGTCCACAAGAAAAACGGAATGGACACGGAAAGAAAATACATTCGTGTGCATGAGCCCTAATGGAAATATTTAGATCTTTTCTGTGCTTTTGACCCACACCTGGTTTCAGTCACTAACCAAACACTGACTATGTGAATAAGGCCATTTAAGGGGGTCATTTATGAAACCAGATATGTCAGTTGTGTGATGTTAAAAAGTCACAAGTCATGGCACTTGCAACATTTCCATGGCAACTGCTACAGCCCCTGGTGTATTTTTGTAGGGCTCATGCACATGACTGTATGTATTTTGCAGTCCCCAAAAAACGGATCTGCAAGAAATACGGATGACGTCCGTGTACATTCCGTATTTTGCGGAACAGAAGAGCTGGCCCCTAATAGAACAGTACTATCCTTGTCCGTAATGCGGACAATAATAGGACATGTTCTATTTTTTTGCGGGACGGATACACAGAAATACGTAAACGGAATGCACGCGGAATAACTTCCCGTTTTTTTGTGTGGACCCATTGAAATGAATGATTCCGCATATCGTCCACAAAAAAAACGGAACGGACACGGAAAGAAAATACGTTCGTGTGCATGAGCCCTAAGACCAAGGGCTCATTCAGACGAACGTAAGCCACCCATGCTGTATTGCGGACCGCAAACAGTGGGTCCGCAATATATGGACACTGGCGGTATGAATCCTATATCACGGATGCAGACAAATTGACTTGAATAGGTCCGCAACCTGCAAGATACAGCACTGTGCAGAACGGAGGTCCAGATCAGAAGCCCCCACTAGCATTACGAAGTGCTTGTGTGGGCTTTCAGGTCCGTGCCTATGCACATCAAATCAAAGCATTGTTGCTTGGACAGAAGAATCATTCTATCCAGACGCAGCAACCATTGGTCAATACAATACTCCAGTAAGAGAACCATTACTATCCTGGGCAGATTCTCTCCATGCCCAGGAAACCCCTTTGACCCAATCCCTGACTGTCACTAACCCTTCGAAGCTTGCCCAGTGATGACATCTTCTTGACCCACCCTGTATGCCTATAATCCCATGGGGACCCCTCCTTATAGTCCGGGCAACTGTCATTCTTTGGTGTTTTAGTCTAGTTGGTGCTTATAAAATGGCATCAGAGCATTAGATTTCTGTAAAAGTGAGATGCAGCAATCCTGGTAGGGTACATGGGGCCACCACCTGAACTGGATTGGCCGAGAAGAATATTCTGGGCAGATTTGCTGCAGCAAAACAATGTAAGAGCATCTTCAGTATTGAAGTTGTTGTTCGGTGATGTACTTGATTCATAAATTTGCTTTCACATTTCTTGTTTCCAATTACCTGGCATGAAGCAGCAAGGGTTTATTTCAGGGCTTTCTGACTACCGTATTTTCCGGACTATAAGGCGCACCTAAAAGCCTAGATTTTTTTCAAAAATCTTAGGTGCGCCTTATAGTCCGGTGCGCCTTATATGTGAACCAAGCAGAGCTTTACGGCCACCGTAGTCAGGAGAATTTACGGGTAATTTTTTATACCGACTGCCCCAACAATGCCTCCGGTTAAGAGACATGCCTACGATGCTGATTTTAAGCTAAAAGCTGTCAGTTTTGCAGTAGAGCATGGAAATAGGGCAGCGGCGCGAGAATTTAACATTAATGAGTCTATGGTTCGCAAGTGGAGGAAAGTAGAAGATGCCCTACGCCAGGTGAAGAAGAGCAAGCTGAGTTTCAGAGGAAAGAAAGCAAGATGGCCACAGTTAGAAGAAAAAATAGAAGAGTGGGTTACCGAACAGAGAAGCGCCGGCAGAAGTGTATCCACGGTCTCTATCCGACTTAAAGCCACAGCGGTAGCCCGGGACTTGGGGATCAAGGAGTTCCAAGGAGGTCCTTCATGGTGCTTTCGCTTCATGAAAAGGCGAAACCTTTCCATCCGCACCAGAACCACTGTCTGCCAGCAACTGCCGAAGGACTATGAGGAGAAGATTGATATTTTCCGCGCCTACTGCCTATCAAAAATCACTGTCAAAAACATCCAGCCTGAACACATAATAAACATGGATGAGGTCCCCCTCACATTTGACATACCTGTCCAACGTACAGTTGAGAAAACCGGGACCAGAACGGTGTCTATACGCACCACAGGAAATGAGAGGTCTTCCTTCACCGTTGTTCTCGCCTGTCAGGCTAATGGCCAGAAACTACCACCGATGGTAATATTCAAGAGGAAGACTTTGCCAAAAGAAAGTTTTCCTGCTGGTGTCATCATCAAGGCTAACCCGAAGGGCTGGATGGACGAGGAGATGATGATGGAGTGGCTGAAGATAGTCTATGTGAAGAGACCGGGCGGTTTTTTTTCACACATCCCCTTCCCTATTGGTCTATGACTCCATGCGCGCCCATGTGACCGATGCAGTGAAAGCCCAAGTGAAGAAGACCAACACTGAGCTTGCTGTCATTCCGGGTGGATTAACAAAAGAGCTCCAGCCACTGGACATCGGAGTGAACAGGTCATTTAAGGTGAAACTGCGAGCTGCGTGGGAGCGATGGATGACTGAAGGTGATCACACATTCACCAAAACAGGGAGGCAACGCCGGGCACGTTATGCCACTATGTGCCAGTGGATCCTGGATGCCTGGAAGAAGATATCAGTCTCCAGTGTCATCCGAGCATTTTGGAAGGCTGGAATCATCACCGAAGAGCCAAGCAGCAGCAATGACACCGACTCGGATAATGATGAGGGGGACCCGACAGTGCTGGATGCAGAAATTGCCCAACTGCTGAACTCTGACACTGAAGATGAAGACTTTGATGGATTTCAGGAGGAGGAATTACCGGTAACTGAAAATGTACCGTAAGTGGACATTTTCAGTTACCACTGAACAAGTTGAGAGTAACAGTACTGTGAAAGAGTTAAATAAACTTTGTTATTATAAAAGATTTAGAGTTGTGTTTCATTTACTGTAGGTTCCTTTCATAACCGGGAAGTTTGTATGTGTATTATGGTACCAGTCAAATTTCCCGCACGGACCTCTAAACCAGCGACCAATCACAGCGCTCCTACAGCGCTGTGATTGGTCGCTGTGGGCGGACCTGAAGGAGAACGGTGAATGTGAATATTACCGGGCATTTAAACCAGCGACCAATCACAGCCCTCCTACAGCGCTGTGATTGGTCGCTGTTTTATATGCCCCTGCGGGAACTTTGAATGTGAACATTCCGGACTATAAGGCGCACCTGCAGCCTATGATTGTTCCAACAATCTTAGGTGCGCCTTATAGTCCAGTGCGCCTTATATGTGAACAAAAAAGGTTTTGACGGCTCTAATTGAGAGTGCGCCTTATAGTCCGGTGCGCCTTATAGTCCGGAAAATACTGTAATTTAACAAAAGCCTGAAAATAGCTCCAAGTAGTACAGCAGTACCGAGCGTGGAGCGTAGAAGTAGTTTGTCAAAAATAGCATCAGATGTGAGCCCAGGAAAGACCGGGGGAGGTTTATTAAAACAAGTGTAAAGGAAAACTGGCTAGTTGCCCATAGCAACCAATCAGATTCCACCTTTCATTTTTCAAGGGAGCTCTGAGAGATGAAAGGAGGAATCTGATTGGTTGCTATGGGCAACTAGCCAGTTTTACTTTACACCAGTTTTAATAAATTTGTGCTTCAGAACAATGACGGAATAGTGTACTGTGGTGTTTAAATAAGGCTATGTTCACATCGCTTGTTCACTAGTTCACCATCGGATCCCCATTGACTGTAATGAGGTCCGACGGTGATCCAGGCGCCTTCTGTCATAAATGCCGGGTTTTAGCCAGACAAATACAGCTGCATACAGCGTTTTTTGTCCGGCTGACAGCCATCATTTATGCTTGATCAGGCCGCTGGATCATCTCTGACAGAGATGTGAACGCGGCCTAATATACAATGAGGTAATAAATAAATTTTACATCTTGCATTAATAGAAATGGTTCTGGTAACTTATCTAAAAAGCAAAAATATACACTCACCGGCCACTTTATTAGGTACACCTGTCCAACTGCTCGTTAACACTTAATTTCTAATCAGCCAATCACATGGCGGCAACTCAGTGCATTTAGGCATGTAGACATGGTCAAGACAATCTCCTGCAGTTCAAACCGAGCATCAGTATGGGGAAGAAAGGTGATTTGAGTGCCTTTGAATGTGGCATGGTTGTTGGTGCCAGAAGGGCTGGTCTGAGTATTTCAGAAACTGCTGATCTACTGGGATTTTCACGCACAACCATCTCTAGGGTTTACAGAGAATGGTCCGAAAAAGAAAAAACATCCAGTGAGCGGCAGTTCTGTGGGCGGAAATGCCTTGTTGATGCCAGAGGTCAGAGGAGAATGGGCAGACTGGTTCGAGCTGATAGAAAGGCAACAGTGACTCAAATTGCCACCCGTTACAACCAAGGTAGGCAGAAGAGCATCTCTGAACGCACAGTACGTCGAACTTTGAGGCAGATGGGCTACAGCAGCAGAAGACCACACCGGGTGCCACTCCTTTCAGCTAAGAACAGGAAACTGAGGCTACAATTTGCACAAGCTCATCGAAATTGGACAGTAGAAGATTGGAAAAAACGTTGCCCTGGTCTGATGAGTCTCGATTTCTGCTGCGACATTCGGATGGTAGGGTCAGAATTTGGCGTCAACAACATGAAAGCATGGATCCATCCTGCCTTGTATCAACGGTTCAAGCTGGTGGTGGTGGTGTCATGGTGTGGGGAATATTTTCTTGGCACTCTTTGGGCCCCTTGGTACCAATTGAGCATCGTTGCAACGCCACAGCCTACCTGAGTATTGTTGCTGACCATGTCCATCCCTTTATGACCACAATGTACCCAACATCTGATGGCTACTTTCAGCAGGATAATGCGCCATGTCATAAAGCTGGAATCATCTCAGACTGGTTTCTTGAACATGACAATGAGTTCACTGTACTCAAATGGCCTCCACAGTCACCAGATCTCAATCCAATAGAGCATCTTTGGGATGTGGTGGAACGGGAGATTCGCATCATGGATGTGCAGCCGACAAATCTGCGGCAACTGTGTGATGCCATCATGTCAATATGGACCAAAATCTCTGAGGAATGCTTCCAGCACCTTGTTGAATCTATGCCACGAAGAATTGAGGCAGTTCTGAAGGCAAAAGGGGGTCCAACCCGTTACTAGCATGGTGTACCTAATAAAGTGGCCGGTGAGTGTATATCGATTTTATTTTCACAGTAGCCTACATCAAAAGTCGGTAACCTCCAGCACGTCAGCTGTTCTAAAACCATAACTCCCAGCATGTACACTTGCTAGTCTGGGACTTTTGGTTCACAATAGTTTTAGTGCCATAAGCAGGGTTAGAGTGGAACACCAGAGTACCAGAGGATCCTCGGGTGGGCCCAGTCTCTGAAGCCATAGTGGGCCCCAAACATCCAAGGACTGGGACTGCATTTGGAGATAATCACTTGCAGCTCTGTTTGAGTCAAAACCTGTTAGACTTTATGGATTATACAGAGCTTTGACCCGGAGAATAATTTCCTCTGGTGAACCCAAGGAATCCCAGTCCAACACTGGGCAGACGACCCCTGGCCTAAATGGTCAAACATAACCTAACCACTATCATTGTGTCACTATCAAAGGCCAAAGACTATCTTATTTTATGGGAATGAACTGAAGTTGTGCACCACAACACCTCTTCAATGAAACTCCTCCCCTACAGCCTAGATTCCCAGTTTGTACTACATGTGTCTCCCACTGTGCCCAAGCTATAGTTTTAATATGGAACACAGTGTATGATCATAGCCTTGGGGTTTTGTTCATGTCACATTAGTAACACTGGAACAGCCTGCTGGATCCGTAACTACGGTTTACATCCGTGAGTTGCTGGAAGTCCGCCCAGCCCCATTCATTTTATTGGGGACTGGCAGAGATCCAGCCGCAACACGGCAAATATGCTGAGGGGCGGCCGGACAAATACCGCCGCACGCAACAACCTGCAGGAACAAGTTAGCCAGTGTGAAAGAGGCCTAAGTCTTTTTTTGTAATGCCTTTTCTTTTGTTTCATCAGGTTTCTGTTCATCTATTCTGCTCAGTATCAAGAAAAGTATAAACCATGATACATTAAATGGGTATTCCAGGATTTTACTATCATCAGCATAGTCCTTCAATATCTGATCATAGGGGGTCCAACACGTTACTCTCCCTTACAGATCAGCTGTTCCCAAGTAGCTCCAGTGCTGGAAGGCGGCGCCGGGACTACACAACTCCATCCATAGTGTAGTGGATGGAGCTGGTCACTTCATTGCTGCTCTTCATCACAATGGGAGAATTAACCAGCTTTCTCCTCTACACTTTGGATGGAGATATGTACTACTGAGGATAGGCCAGCAAATTCTGTGATGCTAGGGAGGCTCGTCCCCGTCTCGCGGCCTGCTATTGGCTGCTCCCCCCGTCACCGGATGTTTTCACGTATAAGAAGCAACGCGGGAGCCGGGTAAGGGAGGGTCCATTCTCACGTCCACAAAATGGGTCCACATCCGTTCCACAGTTTTGCGTAATGAGTTGGGACCCATTAATTTTCAATAATAGAACATGTCCTTTTCTCGTCCGCAGCCACAGACAAGAAAAGGCATTTCTATCATAGTGCCGGCCATGTGTGGTCCGCATAATGCAGAACGCACCTGGCCGGTGTCCGTGTTTTGCGGATCCGCAATTTGCGGACCGCAAAACAGTTGCGGACGTGTGAATGGACCCTAAGTAGAATCAGTGTGAGGGGCCCAGGCAGTTGGGAAGGCATTTTAGGGGTTGGATAACTCCTTAAAGTCAATGGAATCCATTTTGTAACAGATCTATCATGTATCTTGAGTCATTTAAAAGTATTAGGCACGACAACTTTGGAAGCAGCTGCAGAGGTTATATAAATACCGTAGAGTAGATTCTGTACGGTGTGGTATAGCTGGTAATGAATAGTACACAGAATGTGAAGCTGCAGAATGTGCAATATCCTCCCCGCCTTCCTTTATACAACATTCATCTCATCTGTCCTCTCTCATCTGCCTCTTCTGTCCCTGAGTCGTGAGAAAAAACTGATTGATTCCTCATGATTTCTAAGGTTTAACCTGACGTGCCACACAGTGACCAATGTGATAGGTATAATATAATGGGACAGATGAGACAATGTGCTAATGTGCTAACTGAATAGCCGGAAGCATTACAGCACAGCACGAGCAACAGAAATAGCAACTGCTAAATGCAGGCATAAATCATGGGGTATTACCGGCTATATGTGCAGCATCAGGATCTCGGCTGTGCGAATGCGCCACCTAGTCTCATAGCTCATTGCTATTTGTAGCCTAAATGGACAGTGTTTCTAGAAAAGAATACACATGCCGTATACTTCCAAACAGCTTTCACAACAATTTATGCCTGTACAACTTTATAACATGCAGAAGAATATAGCCAAAAAACACTGAATGTACAAAAATGTACCTATGTATTATTTATTAATGCTTGTCAGTATAATACATTATAGCCTTGGCATTTTCCATGGTGCCCTTGACACAAAACAGGCTGAAATGTGTGCATATATGGTAGCTAGGTTTGAGTGTATTATGGAGCTCTGGAACATGACGCAAATGTAAGGCCACGTTCACGATACCGCTAACAGAGGGCTGGATTCGGCACATACCACATTTTTGCCCTATAAGACGCACCTGCCTATAAGACGCACCTAGGTTTTAGAGGAGGAAATAAGAAAAAAATATTTTCATTAGACCTCAGATCAGACTTCCAATGTTAATAAGACCCTCAATCAGACCTCAGATCATACCCCCAATGTTAATAAGACCCCAATAAGACCTCAGATCAGACCCCCATTCAGACCAGCTCAGACCCCAATGTAAATGACCCTCAATCAGACCTTAGATCAGAGCCCCAATGTAAATGACCCCCAGACCTCAGATAACAGCTCCATTATGAATAAACCTCCCCCCATTCAGACATCAGATCACACCCACGAATGTGAATGACCCCCAGACCTCAGTTTAGACTACGTTGCTCATAGCAAATAAAGTTAAAAAAATCAACTTACCTCACCTGCTCTGGACACCGCCTCAACTTGCAGAATCCAGCTCTCTCCTCCTGTTGCACTCTCTGCTGTGACCCGATGCGCACAGTGTGAGGTCACAGAGCGCTGTCGTCCTCACATTGTGTGTAGTCACAGCAGAGCCGTCAGCAGAGGACCAGGAAGAGGTTAGCACAGAGCCCGGGGAGCGCTGCATTCACCGCTTCCCAGTCTTCCGGTACTAGTGAATGCTTCCATAATGGATGTGAAAAATATGGGGCGAAAAGTACGGTAACTGAAACCAACGGAGCTGAACAGACCCCACTGGTTATAATAGGACTTAGAATAGTCCTCTTTTTTAGCGGACAAAAAAGTACTGCCTGCAGGCCTTTTTTTTGTCTGCTCTTTTTGGTGGAAACTGCGATGGAGTCTCTGAATGGAGCCTCCAATGCAGATGTGAGCATGCCCTTACACTCAGTGTCGGACTGAGTTGCTTAGGGCCCACCAGTAAAATTCATTCTGGGAGCCCACTGTAAAGCTACAAGCAAATAATACAGCTCACACAGTGGCAGCAGCAAGACCCTAGCAGCTGTAAAGTGAAAGTTACATTTTTCTGCCAAAACTTTTACTAAATAAATTATTTAAATTAAACCCGAGAGCTTGCATATGGCAGGTAGCAGGCTTCCCACTACACTGTAAAACTACTCTGTTTTAGGCTAGTTTCACACGAACGTTGTGTTTTGCGGTCCGTCGTCCATATGGCATCCGTTTTTTTTGCGGATCCATTGTAACAATGCCTATCCTTGTCCGCAAAACGGACAAGAATAGGACATGTTCTATTTTTTTTTTTTGCGGGCTACGGAATGGACATACGGATGCGGGCAGACACAGCGTGCTGTCAGTATTTTAGAAATGAATGGGTCCGCATCCTATCCACAAAAAATGCGGATCGGAACCCGTAAAAAATACCGTCGTGTGAAAGAGGCCTTAAAGCAAGGATTTTCTGTGCCTAAAAAGATATTAAACAGCAATACTATTTCAACTATTTAATATAATGCCTGTGAAGGAAAAAGTGATATTATTTAGGTGTTTAATTTCCAGAAGCGACCTATGAAATAATCTGTTTAGTAAAAGTTATGGCAGCAAAATGTAACTTTTATGTCCCAACTTTTCTTTTACAGTAAAAGAAAACCTAAAAAGGAAAAGCTACCTATTTCTAAAAAGCAAAAACCATTACGGTGGTAAATGTATTTTTTAAACATATTTACTATTAAATATCAAAAATAGTATGTGGTATCGCTGTAATCATAAGAACTCGTACAATACAGTGAACACATCATTTATGGTGGTCCGAATCTTCATAAATAAAAATGTCACAACTGGTTTTTTTCCCCTTAATTTAACCTATAATAAAAGTTGATAGAAATTAAAATCTTATGTGTATGACAAAAAGGACACATACACAAAAAAAAATTATGTCAGTTATGGCTAGGAATGT
The DNA here is from genome assembly GCA_900303285.1 of Rhinella marina. NCBI lineage: Eukaryota > Metazoa > Chordata > Amphibia > Anura > Bufonidae > Rhinella > Rhinella marina. Next base: position 93,514 of record ONZH01025249.1, read on the forward strand.
TTATCCTGTATGGGCCCTTGAAATTCCTGATGGCAGTCCTGGGTTGCTTTTTTCAGATAATCCCCAGACCCGTAGACTTTTTATAGAACTGTAGAAAAGAATCTATACAAACTAGCAGAGGACTGAAGCTGTGTTCATATGTTTAGGGCATCATGGTGGCCTAGCTGCCAAGTAGGGTTCACAACTGGAAATTATCAATGTAATAAGATAAAGTAGGGAGGACAAAAACTGTATAAGCATATTAACTTTTTAGGTTTTCAACCAGGGAACCAACTTTCATTGGCCAACCATAAGCAACAAAAGTAATTGAAAAAGCGCCAATAAAAAATCTCTAGGGTATTGTAGGCTTAAAGGGCAGGGCAAGACTTTTTCTTTACTACCGGTGACGTACTAGGATTCACATGGATATGCTAGGCGGGGACTTCCACCTGACAGTCAGCCCGGTGACGTCACCGGCACAAATGGGCGGTCTTTAGCACTGCCCTAGACTTTTTTACAGGCTAGGGCAGCACTAAAGACAACCCATTAATGAAGTCACTGGGATCACTGCTAGGCAGTAGCCTCTGCCTAGCATACTGAGAAAAAGCCAGGTACATCACCTGCAGTAAACAAACACCCTTGTCCTGTGCTATGGAGGGCAGGTCAAGGGAGGGCATCGGAGCTAGAAATGCTCTGATGCTCCACTCATACCTGGTAAATGAGTGAAGAGGAGCTTATATCCGGGTTTAGCTCTGAACCAAGACAACCCCTTTAACAGAAAAGCACCGATTGATAGAGATTAGAAAGAAAAAAAACACAAGGACAGATGTCTGGAGGAAATCTTTGCTTGCATCTGTCCTCGAAGAATGAGAGAAGTAGGCATGTGTGTTACAGTTAAACCCTGGGATAAAGCTTTTAACTTAGATTTTCTGTGTAAAGTGAGGCTCTGCGGTGTAACATTTCTCTGTAGCTCATCTGTTATAGAAACTATCCTACTGTCCTAATTTTACATCATGAAAATATATCTGGCCTAGAAAATTACCTATGTAAGCTAAAACTCATTCTGAATCCCTGAAATGACATTATGGGTGAAAGCAGGATTTTGACTTACCGGTACATCTGTTCAGCAGTGTGTACTATAACAAACACCTACACAGCTCTCGGTAATTGTTTAAAAAGCTGTGCCTACAGAGAACATAATTAAAGAGTATAGGAAATGTTTTTCATTCCTTTCATTTGGCTGAGCATGAGAGGATATGATATGGCAAGGCAGGTGGCTTGTCAAAATTCAATCATTCATGATGCATCCCAGAGTGAGGAAATGTGATTGGAGATTATACAATTGTAATACAAGTGTGCTTTTAATATTGTAGCCGCACAATGTGCAGTGATGAAGCAATTGAACGGAGCAAAAAGTTTCATACAATGCTCAAGTGAAGAGATCTCAGCTGTCAGGCAAATGAATATATGGAAAAGACAAAGTGAATGTTCACTAATTCATTTCTCTCCCATTAGCATCTATGAAGTCCCTGCAGACAAAAGTGGTTACTTACTCAAAAGAGCAAATGTTCAGCAACCCAGAGCAGGTCTTCCTATTAAGATCTGCTTCCTGCTACCTGAGGATAGGCCATCAATATCTTTGCAATCCCTTTAAAGGGGTTGTCTGGGTTCAGAGCTGAACCCAGACATATCTCCATTTTCACCCAGGCAGCGCCCTTGATATGAGCATCGGAGCATTTCACACTCTGATGCTCACCTTTGCCCAGCACTGAATTGCGCAGGGCAAAGGCTTTTCTTTGAAGATCTGGAGATGTACTGGTCTCTCCATGGGAAAGCTAGGCAGAGGCTTCCACCTAGCAGTGAGCCTGGTGATTTCATCGCCAGTAATAGGCAGGCTTTAGCGCTGCCCTAGCCTGTAAAACGGCTAGGGCGGCGCAAAAGCCCACCAATCAAAGCTGTAGAAGTCACCGGGAACACTGCTAGGCGGAAGCCTCTGCCTAGCAGTGTAAAAATGCAAACAAAAAAGCTGGGAGAGCATTGGAGCTCCCTGGGGGAAAATGGGCATATGCCCGGGTAATCACATGTATGTGGCCACTTCTTTGCCAGTCATTGTGAAGAAGTAACTTGTTATCAGTGCGGAGCCGAAAAGTCAATCAAATCAATATGCCATAAATGTCTTTCATGTGAAAGTCTCTTTTAGGCTGGGGCTACATGACAATCTTGGTTGCAACACCTGTTACATGTCCACAAACACTGTTTAGCAGTGTAGCCATTGAACAGAACGGGATCATAATGTGATTAACAAATTGCTGTGACTGCGATTGCTGTAACTTTTGTGGTTGCAGTCACTGCAACCTGTGAGTGATGCTACAACCTCATTCAGTTCAATGTCTGCACTACAACACAGCGATCTTTGGTCGTTGTGCGACGGGTGTCGTTTTCAAGATTGCTTGTGGCCCCAGCCTTAGGCCAAGTTCTTACTATAAAATGTACATAAAAAGTGCATCACAAAAGAACACTCAAAAAGACACATAAATGTAGAATGAATTGGGCGTTGTGTGAAGATAAATCGATTTTTCTATTTTTTCACATCTAACATCTGGTGACTGTGTTTCTCCATTAAAGGGGTTGTCTCACCTTGAATATTTGTGGCATATTGCTAAGATATAGACCCACACCTATCTCTAGAACGAAGTTCCCAATGAGAAAAGTGGGTACCACGCATGTGCAGACACCCTTAATTCATTTCTATGGGAGTGCCAAAAATAGCCGAGTGCTGGCTCGAATGTGAATGGAGCGGAGCCTATGGTTGCTTGGTGCCATGGGCGTAGCTAAAGGCTCACGGGCCCTGGTGTTCATAGTTCAGTTTGGGCCCCCCTTCCCTCAGTGCTTTATGGCCAGGGAAGCACATAGTCTTCGTATTGCCTGAGGCAAAAATTTAAATGGCTACCCCACCCCACCGCCACCCCCCAAATGCCAAATTCTTGACCTAACCCTTTCCCTCCAGCCAGCGGTGTAACTTGACCATTAAGCGCTTTCAATAAAACCAGTATCTTCTTATGTGGCACAAGCGTCTTTGGGCCACCTCAGGCTCCGGGGCCCGGTAGCGACTGCTACCTCTGCACCCCCTATAGCTACGCCCCTGCTTGGTTCACTCTTCATTCATTTCTATAGGACTTTCAAAAATAGCTGAGCAATGCTCCCATAGAGCCGGGCGCCGCCACATGCGTGGTGTGTTCACTTTGGGCACTCTGTTCCCACCACTGGGACCCATACCTATCTGACATGGATGGCATATCCTACCAATATGCCAACAATGTTCCATGTGAGACAACCCCTATAAAGACTCACAGAGTTTAATTTTAAACTGCATGGAAAATAGCCTTGAAAAACACCAGCATTTTTGAAACTCCTTTCCACTCAGCCATTTTCTAGTTTAGCATTTTTGCTTTTTACTCCCTGTCTGCCAAAAGCCATAACTTTTTCATTCTTTCATTCACATAGCTGTATGAGGGCTTGTTTATTTGTAGGACAAGTTGTACTTTCAGTTGGCACCACTTAATATTCCATACAATGTATTGGGCAGCTGGAAAAAAGTATTAATAGTGTAGAATTGGAAAACAAAACTCAATTGCACCACGGTTTTACGGGTTTCGTTTTTATGGCGCTCACTATGCTGCATAAATGATACATTACCTTTATTCTGGTGGTCAGTTCAAACTAAACTTATACACTTTTTGTTACATTTTAACATTTAATTGGATGCTTTTTCTTTGCATTTCTATAGTCTGACAACCATGACTTTTTATGTTTTCATCTAAGGAGCTGTTGTTTTTTTTTTTTTTTTTTGCAGGGCGAGCTGTAGTTTTTATTCATAATTTGTGTTTAACTTTTTGATCACTTTTTTCAGCCTGCTCCCGGTAAATGATCGGCTCAGATTTCATGTTTCACCGTGGCATCTAAGGGGTTAAATGTCCATAGTTTGAGTTGTCTCCAATCAAGGACACTGCTGGTGGGTATCTACTGGGTAAAACAGTAAGCACACTCTATGGCATCTGGTGAGCACCATCTTTAAAGACTCTTTATCTGCTGCACATGTGCAACGGATGTTGGGAAGAGGTTAATATGTAAAAAAAAGGTTTTTTTAGGCTACTTTCACATTAGCGTTTTTTGCGGATCCGTTATGGATCTGCAAAAACGCTTCTGTTACAATAATACAACCGCATTGTATTATGTCTGATATAGCCATGACGGATCCGTCATTAACACCATTGTGAGCGTGCAACATTATTCTGTCCGCGATGGGAGTGCAACCAAACGGAACGGAATGCATTCTGGTGCATTCCGTTTTCTTCAGTTCAATTCAGTTTTGTCCCCATTGACAATGAATGGGGACAAAACTGAAGCGTTTTCCTCCGCTATTGAGATCCTATGACAGATCTCAATAGTGAAATTGAAAACGCTAATGTGAAAGTAGCTTAAGGCCCCTTTCACACGAGCGAGTTTTCCGCGCGGGTGCAATGCGTGACGTGAACGCATAGCACCCGCACTGAATCCTGACCTATTCATTTCAATGGGTCTGTGTACATGAGCGGTTTTTTTCACGCATCAGTTCTGCGTTGCGTGAAAAACGCAGCATGTTCTATATTCTGCGTTTTTCACGCAGCCCTGGCCCCATAGAAGTGAATGGGGCTTCAGTGAAAAACGCATTGCATCCTGAAGCAAGTGTGGGTGCAATGCGTTTTTCACTGATGGTTGCTAAGAGATGTTGTTTGTAAACCTTCAGTTTTTTATCACGCGCGTGAAAAACGCATCAAAACGCATCGCACCCGCGCAGAAAAAACTGAACAACTGAACGCAATCGCAGACAAAACTGACTGAACTTGCTTGCAAAATGGTGCAAGTTTTCCTGAACGCATCCGGACCTAATCCGTGACGCTCGTGTGAAAGGGGCCTTAGTCAATTTTTGGTGACATTTTTTTATTGAGTGCATTGCTGTACATGCGGTTTTCTAGGCATTTTCAAATTCTATGGACAAAACGCCAGAAAAAAAGCACTATTCAACAGAGAATTTGTTTGAAAAAAAAAAGCCACCAACCTAAAGATACCATGAAAAAACACTGCGAACCAAATTGCATTGTATGCAGTGTGTTTTACATTGCACAATAGCCTACAAAGTAACATCTGGCCACTGCAGGTGGTAAAAGTTGACATGCAAAAAAAAAAACACCAAAAATGTGGCAGTTTTCAGAAAAATACTGGAGCAGAATTACTAATCTTATAAATGGATGGATGCTGCAGGTCTAGACAGTCTGTGATCACAGGTGCTCTCACTGGTTGATTATTGCGATGCAGGGATAGGTGCCTTTATCTAACTGTATACCAACTGTTAGGTTGTACAGAAGATCCACAAAAATTTCCATGTGGATTTCTTTGCGTTTTTGCGTTTTTTGGTGCAGATTTCATGAGGTTTTGCTGCAGATCTCACCTTTCATTTGAAAACTGCAAACATACAGTAATTGACATGCTGCAGTTCAGTTTCCACGCAGAAAAAATCTGCAAAGTGTACATGAGAATTCACCATTCTCGTACACTTTGCTGGAACTGTATTAGGCTACTTTCACACTAGCGTTTTTAAATTCCGGTATTGAGTTCCGTTATAGGGGCTCAATACCGGAAAAAAACGCTTCAGTTTTGTCCCCATTCATTGTCAATGGGGACAAAACTGAACTGAAGACAACGGAATGCTCCTGAAAGCATTCCGTTCCGTCTTCAGACCAGAGAACAAACCGCAGCATGCTGCGGTTTGCTCTCCGGTCCAGGCATCCGCACCAAGACGGATCCGGAATGACCCCCAATGCAAGTCAATGGGGACGGATCCGTTTGGTGTGGACACACCAGTAATCCGGATCTGTCCTCCATTGATCTCCAATGGGGGGTCATTCCGGATCCGGCATACATACACACAGACATACATACAAACAAACATACAGACATACATACAAACATACAGACATACATACATACTCACATACTCCCGGGACGCCGGCAGAACGTCTTCACGCGCCTCCTGCGCGCTGCGATGACATTTCCCCACTGCGCCCAGCAGAGGGCGCTGTGGGGAATCGTCATCACTGCGCGCAGGAGGCGCGTGAAGACGTTCTGCCGCGTCCCGGGAGTATGTGAGTATGTATGTCTGTATGTTTGTTTGTATGTATGTCTGTGTCTTGTTTTAATGTGTGTCATGTGTGGGGCCGGAGCGCTGCTCCGGCTCCACACATGTATAGCGTTAGCACGGATCCGTTGGCACCCTTTAGGTGCCGGATCCGTGCTAACGCTAGTGTGAAAGTAGCCTTACTCTGTGGTTTTTCCGCTTAGAAATCCACACGCAAAAACTATGTGTAATCCGCAACATGTACAGGTATCCTTAGTTGGATTCCGTTATAATGGAATATAACGAAATTGGTGGATGGAATGCAAAACTGAAACCTTTAAGAGGAATTCCATTTTGATCTGTCATAGTAGAAGTCTATTGCCAAGCATAACGGATCGGTCTGGTTTCCGCTATGCAGGACTTTTTTTCAGGACCGGTACCACCTGGGTCAGGGTTGAGTGGAGGGCCTCCAGACCAGAGAGGGACTCTCCAGAGGGGTCGCCCCTTTCGGGGCGGGTGATCTTCTTGGCTGGACGTATACTTCAGACTAGGCCAAGTAGGGCAATTTAGTTACAAATACTGCATCCTGCTGCCTACTCAAGGGGACCCAAACTGAGATGACCCTCTGCATCGCTCTGCATACTGGAGTATCCCATACCACTGTGTGTCAACAGGAGTGTTAAGACCGCTCCGATTACTATAGAGCATGGTTGAGACGACGGCACCACTTTATTTGCTGCATTTTGTAATTGTTTTGAGCAATACTTTCCCTTTTTATAAACATGGACATTAAAGCCCCTTTCACACGAGCGTCACGGATTCAGTCCGGATGTGTTCAGGGTGCATTCCAGAAAACTCGCACCAATCCGCATGCAATCGCAGTCAGTTTTGTCTGCGATTGCGTTCAGTTCAGTTTTTTTCCGCGCGGGTGCGATGCGTTTTGATGCCTTTTTCACGCGCGTGATAAAAAACTGAATGTTTACAAACAACATCTCTTAGCAACCATCAGTGAATCACGCATTGCATCCGCACGCAGACCCATTCACTTCAATGGGGCCAGGGCTGCGTGAAAAACGCAGAATATAGAACATGCTGCAATTTTCACACAACGGCGAACTGATGCGTGAAAAACATGGCTCATGTGAAAAGAGTCATTGAAATGAATGAGTCAGGATTCAGCGCGGGTGCAATAGGTTCGCATCGCGCATTGCACCCATGCGGAAATCTCGCCTGTGTGAAAGGGGCCTAAAAGTTAAGTTTTAATATCATCACCCTGGGGTTGCTGGCCCCTCTTTGATTTTCCACTGTGCATGAAACCAGCTTTAAACTCCCAGACAATGGAGTGAAAAGTCTACAAAATTATCATGTCTGAACCCTTAGTGCAGTTCACTGTCTTTGTATGTACCTATCCTATTTTACTCTCCTCACACTGTACACAGTGCTCTGTTCTAGATTAAGCCATTTTCCATCACTAATAATACTGTGTTAAAAATTACTTTAATTGTCCAAATGAGTTCAGCTCCACACAATTAACAGTACCATGTGGAAAGTGAATGCAGATAATTGTTACTGATGGATGGGAGATATTAGAAGGTACGGTGTATTATGTGAATATGCTGGACTGTAGAGCTAGGATTTCGTCATCCTTTTGCTGGCATTGTCTTCTATATTTCTTCCGAGCATGTGGCCTCCAGTTATCATGCAGTCCTTATTCCATGTGTCACTGCACACCCACATTATGCAAGGCTGATCCATCTAAATAACAATGAGGGATCAGCAGTATCAGCAGAAATATTTATGACTGAGAGCATTTGTTGTGCTCTGCTGCTGGGGATTGCATATAGATCAGCTAACTATCTTAGCATTGAATAATACATGAACAGCCCCGTGTTAATAGCATTGAAGGCATTCATTCATGTTCCTCCTTCTGTCATGCCATGTGACCTCATACATTGATGCGTAGTATAGATGACTCAGTGGATGGTTGTGCAAAACATCTCAGATGCACTTACCTTACCAGTCACCAAGACATGATCTCTTCATTAACTCACACATGGAGTGGCCATGCAGCGGCAGCCGCGGTGCGGCATGAGCTGCGCAGTCATGGTCACCACAACAGTATTCTACTAACTCATTACAAGCCGATTGTATTTCACTGTACATTGTTAACAGCCGCATGGCTTTGCCATTACCACACAACCATTAACAATGAACAGTGAAAAAAAATGTAAAGAATCCTTCGGTGAATACTTCGATAGCTTGCATGGTTCAAGCAGCACCATGGCCACGTCTCAGCCGGTCAATAATTAAAGGGGTCATCCGAGTTCTCATTAATTGTAGTTTACTTTCTCAGTCAATTATCCTCATTGATGTAAGGTGTCCCTGATGGCTTTCCCAGCATTTTCAAAACCAGCCTGGCAGCTAGAGCACACCCAACTGTCCTGCCAGATCTGGGTTGGTACAAGTACAGATAATGTTATTGATATCACCTGCAGTCCTATGTAACATCACAGGCAACACAGTGATAAATCTCTGAGTACACATACTATAGTAGATGTTACTTGCAGTCCTGTGTAACAGCACAGATAACAGAGTGATGGCTGAGTACTAAAAATGCAGTAATGTTTAGAGATTGCCGAGCATGCTCGAGTGCCATTTTTGCGTATTTACGTACGCATTTTAAAATTGGTACACTAATACATATGCATATTTTAATCTGTACACAAATGCGTACGCATAACGTACAAATTGTTAAAATGCGTACGCATCAGTGTACAGATTAAAATATGCGTATGTATTAGCGTACCAATTTTAAAATGCGTACGCAAATACACGAAAATGGCACTCGAGCATGCTCGCTCATCTCTAGTAATGTTACCTGCACTCCTACGTAAAACCACAGATAACACTAGTACTGATAATGTGGTAGTGTTACCTGCAGTCCTATGTAAAACCACAGATAACACTAGTGCTGATAATGTGGTAATGTTACCTGCAGTCCTATGTAAAACCACTGATGGTGATGGTGACAGACATACAAGGACACACACACAGGGACAGACACATCTGTGCCCCTTTCACAGTGGAAATACCCTCTTTATGCCCCCTCCCAGTAGTTATGCCCTCTTTGTGCCCCTGATGCTGTGTGGATGCCGCCCCCTGAAAAATACAGAAAACTGCTGCCTGAGGCGAGATGAGAATGACAGAAGCGGCCCTGATTACCACCAGGAGTCCAGCCAATGTGTGGGGTCTATAAAGATGAAGAACCACTTCTGTCCTGATATGTTTCTCCACTCTACACCACCCCTTTTCTGGAGGAAGATTCAGACAATTTTTGTGACTGTTTAAAAAGTTGCAGATTATAAAAGCACTGTTTTGTGATTTTTATTTTTTTTTGAGAGGAAACTGGTGTACCCTGTGGCAACCCATGTAAATATGGGGAGAACACCAAAATGACATGCAAGTGCTGTCCCTAGTCACATTTGAACCCAGGTTGCCTGTAATTAAAAGGGAACAATGCTAAGCTGAGTCACTATACTGGCCAACTGGAAACAAAGTTATCTAGTTTTATTCGATGTTTGTCTCTGTTGAAGTTCTTGTTTTCCCAATGGAGCTATAAAGTAATGTTTTCCAATGTGAATAATTTTTTTGTAAATCTGATGAAAGTGCTATTGATTTGAATCATCTTTTGCTTAGAATTAGAATGGTGTATGTGTCAAAACTCTTTGACCAGTGTCTGTTTCTTTCTGGAAACCAGTGGTAATTTGAGATTACAGAGGATCTTCTTACATATATGACATTTCTCATTTTGGCTGGACCAACTTGATATCTGCTTTTAATGAACATTTATGTTTTAATAAAGTTCAAGTGGAAAACTTATTTAGTCTCTCATGCATACCATCCGTGTGACCATATGAATTTAATCACAAATAAATATGAATTGGCTAGAATTTTTATGTACCAGAGTTTCAATTAATTATGTATGGAAATATAAAGGGAATGAGGTCTTTTATATGCCACACAAAGGTTTATTGTTCTTGTGTCTGACTTGTTTGGTTTCATGTTTTCTGCTCTAATCAACCTTCAAAGTGGTTGAAAATGACTGGATGGTTTCCAAGTAATTCATCCCTCGTTCACAAGGCTGTATGGTGGTATTCCGTGCCATCAAACAGGTCTCTATTGCCTTAACACTTCTGTGTCACTGGAGTAAAAAGAGATTGAGATTTTCAGGCTGCCCAGGCTTTTATCTTGTCATGAGATCGTACCCAGAAAAAGGAACATCAGGAACACAACTAATATGATGTTTGCTGTTACAGATCAAAGATGCTGGAAAACAAATACAGTTTACCTTGAGGTGTTAAATTATCCTTACCTCTTTGATGTTTGATATCAAACAACACACATCCTGCATGATACCTCAAACATATTAAATGCAGGGCCATGCATACAAATTTGGCTGTTCATCTGCTTTTCATTCAGCGGTGCCTGCTCCAGACACAATCGGTTTGGAGCTAGCTAGACCAAGGTGCAGTGTGTAAGGAATCTCCTTCTTCACCCTTAACCCCCACTATGGGCTATGGAACTATGGACTTTCCTGGTCATATCCCCTGTCACAGTCCACAAAACAGTCACTGTTTGGTGGCAGTAGCACTAATGAAGCAGTAACATATGCAGAAATGGTGATGAAAAGGTCCTCACCAGGAGAGCATTCAGGATGACACAGACCAAAGAATGAGACAATAGTATAGTGAGGAACAGAGCCAAGGGCTGGAGCCAGGAGTAGCACAATCTCAAGAGTAAAAGATTGAGACAAAAGATCCAATCTGTCGGGCGCACATCACCCTGTGTAAACAGGCGATGTGCGCCTGACAGTATGGAACTTCCCGGCCGCACAAGTGATACAGCGATCACTCGTGCGGCCCGGCGCTCGATTCATCGGGCCGTGTAAAGGCTCCCTGCATGAGCGCCAATATCGCTGATCAGCGCTCGGGCAGGGAGACACATGGGCCCGTCTAAAAGGGCCTTAAGGCAGGAGCAACATTCAGGAACAAAGATCAGGATCAGCAGCATGGAAATGAGAGCCAGGAAAGGGAATGAAGCTCAGTCAGCAGGCAAGGCATAACAAGTTGCATTTTGAGGTAGACAGCCTTAGCCAGATTCAGCAGCTGAGGATAGAATTGGAAGAGGAACCATCTGGTTGCCTAGCAACCAGACACAACCATCATTTGGAGCCATTGCTGTTCACCAGGATTTGTTGCAGAAGCCTGGCAAGGTACCATTACTATGTACAACTACATGTCCTAGTGGCCATTGATGCAGAGATCATTGACACATCTTACTGGCCAAAGTGATTCTAGTAAGAGTGTATATACAGTTTCCTGGCATTTTTAAGATGTCTTGCAGTTAGATGGAAGACTTCAGGAACTAGGTTACAACCATGGGCCAGCCCTCCTTGACGCAGTGGTGATAGACAGGCAGCATTTGATTTCTTGGTTGATGACGTAAAGCAGTTTCTCCCCAGTGTGCCTCTGTTTGTCCAGGGTGACCAGGTGCGGAACAGCATGACACCACCGTGCTCTGCATAGGTAGTATGGTGGAGAACCACTCAGAACAGTGCCAACAGTGGAGGCTGAGGACAATGTGGAGGATTGGCAGGCAGAAACGGACATTGGCACCAGAATCACAGCATGAGATGGCATTTCCATCACCTGGCCAAGTTGCTGGTGTGCCTGGGCAGGAACCACAATTACCCAGTGGGCCATAAAAAACATATATTGTTCTTGAACAATACTGCTCCACATGTTGGCACTGCTGTGAACTGTACCAGACACCGATAGGCTCAAGGAGTGGCATACCTTCTGCTCAACACACTTGTGCAGGGCTGATACAGATTATTTTTTAGAGAAGTAATGACAGCTTGGGACTCTTCACCTTAGCTTGGCATAAACCATCAGTTCTCTGAAATGGGCAGAGTCAACCACATGGAAAGGGAGAGACTGTAGTACCAGCAACTTTGCCAGGAGCACGTTCACCTTGTGCGCCATTGGATGAGTGCACGCATACTGTTGTCTTTTTGCAATCGTCTCAATGATCCATTGCTAGCTAAATGTGTGATCAGGAGGAGAAGCATCAGGACCAGTAGATGACAGAAAGGACACACAGATCCATTCTGCTGAGGTGGTTGAGCCTTGACTGCTGGAGAAGGGGTACTGGCCACTCGGAGATGCAGTAGTTGCCAACATTGTCACCCTTGCCGCGCTTCACCTTCTCCCCACCAATCCTACATACGGTCATACTTTGTCCGCCGGCGACTTGATGAAAAATTCCCACATCGGCGAGTATGGCAGTTTATTTCCACCAGGCGTGCTTATTGCCTGCCACTGCCGCTATGAATCCATGCACTGCTAGTTTTTTCTGGACAGGTAGGCTCCTGAGTAGCAGATGGTCTACCCCAGGCACGTTTGGCTCCAGATCTCACACTGCTGCCACACTGCTGGCTCACAGCCACGCTTGCACCTTGCTGGCACAGCTGCACACTGCCACCCTGCTGCTGTCTCACTGGGAAGCTGCAACACTCACCCCCTGATGATGACGATGAAGCCTCCTTTTCACCCGGCTCCCAATAAGCATGAGCAAGACGAGTTACAAACTGGTACAGAAGGAGAAAGGACCATGCCCATGAGGGCTTACAATCTACAGGGTATGGTAGAAGGACACAGTAGGTGACGGTAAAGCTGGTCATAGGGTTATAACAGCAGCAGGGTCACTGTAGGTTGTAGTCTTGTCTGAAGGGGTAGGTTTTAAGGTTTCTTTTGAGTCTCATATGTTGGGGTAGAGAGTTCCAGAGAATAGGTGTTGCATGGGAGAAATCTTGGAGGCGATTGTGGGAAGCAGTTATATTCTGAAATACTGAAATTATCTCCACTCACATTAGTCGCTGTCCACAATGAGCCTAGAATCTAAAGGCCCTTTTACACGGGCCGATGTGTCTCTCTGCCCGAGCGCCGATCAGCGATATCGGCGCTCGGGCAGGGAGCCTTTACACGGCCCGATGAATCGAGCGCCGGGCCGCACGAGTGATCGCTGTATCGCTCGTGCGGCCCGGAAGCTCCATACTGTCAGGCGCACATCGCCTGTTTACACAGGCCGATGTGCGCCCGACAGATTGGATCTTTTGTAGAAACCAAAAGATCCAATCAGCCGACGAACGAGCGTTTTGCTCGTTCGTCGGCTGATTAGGGCCACTTTTACACGGGCCGATTATCGGCACTAGCGTTCCTAGGAACGATTTTTCGGCCAATAATTGGCCCGTGTAAAAGGACCTTTACTCTAGGGTCAGTTTCATAGGAAGCCAATTAACCTACTAGTATGTTCTTGCAGCGTGACTGTGAACCCTCACAAACGACTTGATAAAAGATACAAGCACAATGCAGGTGTTGGTCTTGGTTGGAATCAAACCCAGTCACCAGCTCTGCAGTATCAGTACAAAATTGCCTACTGAAGGCTATCAGACAGGAAAATGGAAGCATAATGTCCTTCTTTTTGTATCACTGGGAAGATTAAGAAAATGTTGCTCTGAACACATGAGAGTCAGACGATGGGCAAATGTCTCATTTCCATGGCTGGTGGTGAGACATCTGACTTTTTTTGGCTTCAATACTAAAACAAATGCAACGGTAATTTACAAATGAGTAAATGTGATGCGTCAGCATGAGAGTGAACAATACTACTGCAAATAACACTGCACCACGTGTAATTCATTAAGACTTGGCAGTTGGAGAGACTCGCATGTTATATTAATATATTATAATAGTATGGCCAATGTCTATTTAGTGATCAATCCCTGAAAACATTAGAGTCTGTTGTGACAGACACAAACGCAACTCCTCCTTTTTAACTCTTTAGTGACAAAACTAATTTTAACCTTAAGAACATGTAACATTCCCCTCCTTCCCCTGTGTTCCAGCGTAATAACTTTTTATTTTTCTTCAATTTAGCTATATGAGACATTGCATATTCCTGATGAGTAGTTTTTTTTTAGGATGTTATGGGGCTCATTTACTGTATAAAAGAACTTTTATTATTTCATTTTTAAAGGAAAGATAAAAATCATCAATGTTATCATTATTTTGATGGATTTATTTTTACGGCTGTTATGCTCGTGGTCCATGCCGCCGCTGCCCTGCTCCACTGAGAAAGCCCATGCTCTCTTCTGCCACCTACAGCGGGCCTGCACGCCGGCGTTCCATAAGCCCACAGCTTTCCTTCTCTCCTGCATGCCCTCCCTGGCTTTTGCACATCCTTAGTCTTCCCCAACACAATTCTATTTAATTTCTAGTTAACCAGTGAAGGTACGTTACTCTGTTAACCAAATTTGACTTCCTGCTGCCTGCCCTGGCCATTATCCTGTTTCTCATATGGACCCATTGCTGTCTGTCGTGACCTCTGACCTGCCTGAGCGATTGGTAATTCCAACTGGTGTGTCCAACCCTCATAGATCAGCTACAAACTACAACAGACCAGATCCCTGTACAGGGGCTTAAAGGGGTATTCCCATCTTAGACAATGGAGGCATATCGCTAGGATTGGGGTTGTCTTATAGGGGCGGGTCCCACTGCTGGGACCCACACCTATATTGAGAACGAAGTGGGGGAGCTCTGAGCCTGGAGGGTTCCCGGGGGTCCGACCACCGCCAGGCGCTGCCCCCCCCCCGCAGTGGGATCCTAGCGATATGCCCCCATTGTCTAAGATGGGAATACCCCTTTAAATTTTGAAAACCAGGGGACTGCAAGGATAACGCCATTAGAGATAGCCCAAAGCCAAACCGGTTAGTTGGTACAGTGGGTTCACACCAACTCATCGTCACAATGCCGTTATATGTGTGCTATAAATAACATACTAATTTCTATATTCTGTGAGACACTAAGATTATGATATTGCAAAATTTTGTTTTTTTCTCCTATACAGCAGGCTGTCAACTACCCCACTGCTGCCCTCCTCCTTCAGGCTGGCTGTGATTACATCCTGCTAAAGAAAGAGGGCTGCTTTAAATCTGCATATTCCAGGCTGAGTAGCAGCTAGATATGGGTGTGGTCTTGTTGGAAGCTGACAATCTAAGTTTTAAAACAAGACAACATTATTTCCACTGCATCGGGAGATATAGCTCTTGAATTTCGATCGGGAGTGAAAGCAGCTGAAAAGTGCTAAAGCTGCTAAAACTTAATAGAACCATGAACAACCCATTATAAGTTAAAGTGGTTGACTCACTTCAGCAAATAGTGTCCCCCGGAAATGAGAAATGTATAATGTGATGAATCAATATATGATATAGAGTGTGAGCCCTCGTGGGCAGGGCCCTATCTCCTTGTGTAACAATGGAGGTAATATGGACAATCACAATACATTAGTAAGTGCCTTGTATTAACTTTCTCTACATGATACATTCCGTTTACTGAAATGAGACAACCCCTTTAATGGAGTTGTACATGGCCATTTGCATTTATAATTTTCACGGTTCATTGAGCACAAAGAGATTATTTCAGCTTTCATCTCAGTACATGGTAACTGTATAAATTGCTATGCACTGAGCTCCCCCTAGTGGTGGCTGCATGGAGCCAGCCTTTTTAAAAGTATATTTATTTGTGTATTTATATCACTTGTTGGATGTAAATACATTGAGAAATACAGTCTTTGGAATGACCATCCTATTTATGAAGCACCTATTCCACTTTTTATGACATAGAAGCCAAATAAAGTGGTTGAGGTGGAAGGTAACTTTTTGAAGTGCAGATTTTGCAATTAACTTGAATGTAAATGTAAAAAGTTACAGAAAATACAGCAATGAACAGAATTGATTCTGACAGATGTACAGATTTCTTCAGACTTTATTAATTTGTCTAGATTCCAGCAGGTAACTAACGCCAAAGAAGTACACACAGCGGAGGTACAGAACGTAGTCTCTGCCATCATGATGGTAGATGACAAGAAACCGCACTACGGACACGGACGCATTGTGTCCGTTTCTGACCTTTATTTGTGCAGTATAAAAAGTGATCCAGCATTATCTAATTATAGGCAGTGTTCCAGATTGCGACCAAAATGGTCGCCAATGCGACTTAGAATTTACAAATGACTTTTTAATCTTGTCGCCATTTGCGCCTAGACCCGCCACCGATACTAGGCTGCACTACTGCGCAGCCTAGTATCAGAGAACATGGTGCGTGCTGCTCTCAGTGCGCTCCATGTTCCCTCAGCAGCACAGGGGAAAAGGAAGCAGTCTCTCCCTCCCCCCTGTGCTACTGCTGCCGCTGCCACCAATGAGGAGTGAGAGGGGCGGAGGAAGGGAGGGGCTGTGGCCGCTGCGCCACCAATGAACATAACTATGTTTAATACAAGTACAGGAGGCGGGTGCCGGCGCAGAATCACATAGCTGGCAACCTGACCTGAATGATAGGGAGCTGCGATATGTCGCAGTTAACCCTGAAACTAAAAATGGAATTTGGCTCCTAGGTATTTTTTTTTAGAGCACTGGGTGTAGTTTCCAAAATGGGGTCACTTTTGGGGATTTTCTTTTAGGGGTACTTCAGGGTCTCTTCAAATGTGACATGGTACCTGAAAGCCATTCCAGCAAAATCTGCCCTCCGCTAAGGGGTTCTCCAAGCTATATTTATTGATGACGTATCCTCAGGATAGGTCATCAATATCAGATCAGTGGGGGTCCAACACCCAGCACCCCCGTCGATCAGCTGTTTGAAGCAGAGGTGCGCGCCATACCAGCGCTCCCTCCTCTTCATTGTTTACATCCCTAGCCATAACATGGGTAGCGGTGAGCAGGTGTAATTACACCTAACCGCCCCATTCATTTCAATGGGGCTGATTGATCCTATACAAGTGTATGGGAACGAGCCTTCCCATTGAAATGAATGGGACGGTTAGGTGTAATTACACCTGCTCACCGCTAGCCATGTTACGGCTAGGATGTAAACAAGGTCATCAATAAATATAACTTGGAGAACCCCTTTAACAATATGGCGCTCTTTCCCTTCTGTGCCCTGCCATGTGCCCATACAGCAGGTTACAACCACATATGGGGTGTTTCTGTAACCTACAGAATCAGGGTAATAAAAATTGAGGTTTGTTTGGCTGTTAACCATTGCTGTGTAACATGAAAAATTGATTAAAATGGAAAATCTGCACAAAAAATCTAATTTCCCCTCCATTTTCCTTTAATTCTTGTGGAACACTTAAAGGGTTAACAAAGTTTGTAAAATTGTTTTTGAATAACTTGAGGGGGTTGTTTCTAAAATGGGGTATTTATGTTTATGTTTCTACAAAGCGACTCAATAACTGAACTGGTCCTTAAAGTGGGTTTTGGCAATTTTCTTAAAAATTTTAAAAATTTGCTCCTAAACTTCTAAGCCTTCTAACTTTCTGAAAAAATAAAATGACATTTACAAAATGATGCAAACAAAGTAGACATATGGGAATGTAAAGTAATAACTATTTTATGAAGTATCACTATCTGTCTTAAAAGTGGAGAAATTCTAATTTTGAAAATAGCGAATTTTTCCAATTTTTCTGCAAATTTAGTTTTTTTTTTATAAAACGTATCAACTCAAATTCACCACTAACATGAAGTATGATGTGCCACGAGAAAATAGTCTCGGAATGGCTTGGATAAGTAAAAGTGTTCCAGAGTTATTACCGCATAAACTGACACGTCAGATTTGAAAAATAGGGCTCCGGCATTTGGTCCCAACTGGCTGTGGCTTGAATGGGTTAATATTGTTACTGTCGGAATATTTTTGTTACCGCCCAACCCTAATCTAGAATATAGCTCCATTCAAATGGGAAGAACTGGTCCCCATTCTCGTGATCAGCAGAGGCCCCAGCAGTCAGAAGCCATCGATCAGACACATCTTTCCTTTAAGAACAACCATTTTAATAGTGAGACATGGACAGGGATGAGTGCACATGGTCTAATAGACAATAGGGGGCAGTATTATTATTTTTAGTGTAAACAACCTCCGATACTCCAACTGTTGTACAACTACAACTCCCAGCATGTACACTTGCTCTGCTCTTCTCAGAACTCCATAGATGTCTATGAAGCATGCTGGAAATTGTAGTTTCACAAGAGCTAAGGTGTATGGAAAGCTGCTGCTCCCAGTGTTGTGTATGTTACCGCTGGTGGTCTTCTACTGTATTCCACATGGAGATGAGTAAAGGGATCGGTCACTTTTTGAAGCCACCTCTACAATGCCATAAACAGGTGGGTGCTGGGAAGCCTGCTGTCCATGGACAACGTGTGCAAACAGTGGCCACCAGCAACGTCTACAGCAATCAAGATGGCGGAGGTCACGTCATTTATACGTGTGACCGGCTGTGTCCTCTTCTGTGCCAGCCCAGAGAGCATTCAGCACATGCGCAGATACAGGGGTCCTGCTGCGTGTCTGCACATGCGCTGAACGCTTTCAACTACCATTTTCACTGCTATGGACGTGATGCTGGAGACAACTGTTTACACCCAGAATCCGTGTGAGGGGCCAAGAACTGGTGAGCTGCACTAAGAGATGGGGGAGGGATGGATTTCCTATGTCAGTGCTCTGTGGTGTGCGGCATAAAGGGGTCGCCCATTCAATACACTGAAAATTAATGGTGGCACGCCCTCCTGGGTGCCATATAACCAATGTATTCTCTATGTAACATGGACCCCACAGAGCACCATGCAGCCTACATAATTAGGGCCTACACTGCACAGTCCTGAGCGGCAGGGACTCTGCGCCCGGGATTCATCCAGACTGGAGATTCCTACGTCAGACTTCATCTTCTGGGCAACGGAGTGAGATGCACCAGATATATGAAGAGGCAGATGAATCTTAATAAATCAGACACATCTCAGGCCCTCCGTGCGCCAGAAACTGAATTCTACACCAACCAGGAGCTGCATTAGACGCGAGTTATAATATATGCCAGTTCCTGGTGTAAATTATAGTAAATCCGATGGAGGCTCCGCTCCTCAACTTTTTTAGCCACTTTGGAAAATTAGCAACAAGCAGAAAAGTCACTTATTATGGTGTAAATACAGCATGTTCCACAATCTGCGACTTTTTACCGCCACTATTGTGCACATATAGACTTCATGATGAGATTTTCTACAGACAAAGCCGGGAGGGGATTCAAAAAGAAGAAAAAGTTTAATAAAATATCAGAGAAGTGAAAAAAAAGAGACTAATAATCTAGAGGAGATAACGACCATTGTAGATGCTGAGCAGTTGGCAGGAAGCAACATGGCAGCCAAGCTGTGGTGATGTCACAGAGCAGTGATCTACAACAGGTTCCTCTCTATGACATCACAATGTACAGGAACCTAGAAGACACCTCTGCAAAGTCACCTCAGCGCCATTTTCTTGAGTTCTCACCTTGGTGGTAACTTAGTCTTGGCTCCAGAAAAGAGAACTGGAACATTTTCTAGTGTTTGCTTCCGATTGTTTTTTGATTGATTTTTATCTCAAAGCCCAATAACATCAGGGCCACTTGAGACCATATTCCTCACAGAGAGGTGCGTCCCTGGAAACCAAAGATGGGTTCCCAGGAATTACGAACAACTGAATGCTGATAACAACACCTGGCTCCGTCGCCCCCAGAACGAGGGTAAGTGACACTCTGAAGAAGAGTTGGGCAGTCTTTGCTTTCATTATTTGTAGTGGGGAAAACTAGTCTAAACTCCAACAGGACACATGGGTGCAACTATGTAATCTGGTGATAACTTAGATGTTAAAGGGTGTGAACATTGAGATGTTGAAGGGGGAGGGAAGTGAAGGGGGCTGCACAGCAAAATTCTGCTTTTACAAATGTCCCAAAATAGAGTACTTATACTTTTTGGAGCTTACCCACATGTTTTTAGACATTTTGTAGTTTACTCCAATAACTCAAGTAAAGTGGGTGGTATGGTTAGCCTTTCTAGCTGATTTAATGAGGGCCTTTCACCGGTCCTGGAATTACAATATAAGTATCTGGCACTATAGAGCATGCTGAGGAGATGTCCTCACGCTTCTTTTTTCCCTGCTCCGATCCCCCAGTTCTGATTTCCCTCCCTGTATGCTAATCCATACCATCAGTACACGGAGGAGGTGACGGCCGTGACACCCACTGAGAAACACGACCGTATCCTCCTTCCTGTACCCATGGTATGGATTAGCATACAGGGTGGGAAATCAGAACGGGGTGGGCACATGGAAAATGGAGGAACATCTCAAGACAGAAATGTTAAAACTTAAAGGACATGTCTCACCAAAAAATGACCTATTGTGTAAATCACATTTTTTGTTTAACATATATTAAAAAATTTATGGTGATTTTTTTTTTTTTTTCATTTTCTAGGTCAATATCTATACTTTAACAAAAACCATAAAACCCTGCAGTTTTCGCAAAGGACACCAAGCCTCATAATAGGAGCCACTTCTTGGTCTGTACAGATCACTTTACTGCAGTTATCTGCTTATCTGTACACAAAGGTGATATAATTACAGGCAGGATTAGGGTGATAGATAAGACAGGATCCACCATTCACAATAGGTGATTGTCAGAGTTTATCTCTTCTTTCCCTGTACAATGACCTCTGCACAGGTCACAGAACATGCCTAGAAAACTCTCCCCATAGAAGTCAGTGAATTCCCCTCCTGACCATTGTGTCTATGGTCTGTAGGACTCTATGTCAATCATATATTGGAAATACTTCCATTGTTCTTCATTTCTTTGCTCTTTTAGGTCAGACTATCCTCCGAGAGCGATTAAGATCAGCTCAGAGAACATCTGCAAGAGACAGGCAACATCTTAATGTCTCCAGGATCAGAGTTCACCCTCGGCAAGTACCATCAGCCAGAGAGAGGAGCCGTTCTCGACTAACACCTGCGACGGTCCAAGACCCCCGACCATCTGGGTCGAGCAGCCAGGAGAGTGCTGGGGCCCACCACCCCTGTGTTCCACCTTCCTCGGTCTATACCATCGAGCCGCAGGTCCAGGGACATAGAGCCACCCAGGAGGTCTCCCCTACACTCTGCAGAGCGCCTCTTTAACATCTTATTGCAGCTGCAGAGGATGGGCACCATGAGACCATATCGCCTCCAGAGCCCACAACACCGGCTTCCCTGGGTGTGCTCCACCAGCCTCCACTGAGCTCCAGGGTCGTGCAAATCGGAGACCTCCCCACAAGGACCATCAAAGCGGAGGAGAAGCCGTCTTGTGTCATCTGTCTCACTGATTTCATCCAGAGTGAGCAGGTGACATCACTGCCCTGTGGCCATATCTACCATCCAACCTGCATCGCCCAGTGGCTCCGTAATAACACCCGCTGCCCCCTGTGCCGCAAGGACTGCTTTTAACAAAGCACAAGACCAACACTTCTTCTGTCATCAAGATCTAGACAGAAGAAAAATGCACTGTGCTCCGAGGGGGCGTGAAAGCCAGAATTAGACTTACCGGTAATTCTATTTCCATGATATCACCATGACGGCATGACAAGAAGAAGAAGGACAAGGAGATTAACCCCTGACCTCTGTAGGGGAAGGAACAGAGAAAGGTTAAAAGGACCCCTCCCACCACCAAATCCAGTGTTAACAAATAACAGAGCAAAAAGTGGTGGAACATAATTAAATAAATTCATTTCATCATTTTTTTTTTTTAGTTTTTTTTTGGAAGGGTATTGCCTTCATACCCACCAAGAATGGACCCCTGTAGGGGAAAATACAAAGGATTGGGAGGGAATACCATGCCATCGTGGTGATATCATGGAAATAGAAGTACCGGTAAGTCTAATTCCGGCTTTCCATATCATCACCACCACGGCATGAAAAGGAGACATACCAAATAACTCCTAAGGGAGGGGGGGGGGGCTACTGCCTGAAGGACTTTCCGTTCAAAAGACAGATCTGAAGAATTAGAAAGATCTAACCGGTAATGCCTCATAAATGTGTGTATGCTAGACCAGATAGAGGCTCTGCCCCTGCTCTTTCAGGAAGACATTGCCCTAGTAGAACAGTGCTCCAGATGGCGACCAAAATGGTCGCCATTGCGACTTAGAATTTACAAATGGTGACAAGACTTTTTAATCTTGTCGCCACTTGCGCCTAGACCTGCAGCCGATACTAGGATAGGTGATCAATATCAGATCGGCAGGGGTCCGACATCCCCGGCACCCCCGCCGATCAGCTGTTTGAAGAGGAGGCGCGCGCCGTACCAGCTATACCGGTGTAAGGGAACAAGCCTTCCCATCGAAATGAATGGGACGGCTTGGGTGTAATTACACCTGCTCACTGCTACCCGTGCTATGGCGAGCATGTAAACAATGAACTGGAGGCAGCGCTGGCATATACATCAATAAATATAACTTGGAGAACCCCTTTAAGTTTCAATCACCCCCTTTACCTATTTTTACATATAAAATATATTAACAATAAATAAACATTTTACATATCGCCACGTCCGAAAAGTCCAAACTATTAAAATATAAAAAAATATCTCCTATGCGGTGAACACGTAAAAAAATAAATAAAAACCGCACAATTCGCCATTTTTTAGTCACCCCAAAAAAATAGGATAGGACTGTTCTATTATGGGCCAGACTTTCCATCTTCTCCTCCAAGTCTTTTTTTAATTATAATTATATGTATTTAAATTTGGCGACTAAAAATTTAATTTGGCTCCTAAATTTTTCAGTTCAGGAGCCAATGGCTCCTAGGTATTTTTTTTAGTCTGGAGCACTGATAAGTAATATATTCATACTCACGCCAAACAGTGCCCATGCCATTTACTTGTACATCCCATTAATTAATTGATTTAGCTTGGGGACTCCTATAAAAAGACATTCTTTATTTAGTTATAGATGTTATACAATACACTACTCATACTAGAATACACTAATACACTACAAAAGTAAATGATATTTGGTTTCGGGTGAAATTTATGGAAAACATTAAAAGTTCACGTTACAGTGATATTACATAATGAAAGTAGGGCATTTAAGTAGAAGCATGCAATGGTGATTTCCTTATCTCAAACAATTTATTGAAACAAAAGCCAACAACAATGGTGAGTATAGCCCCCAAGAAAATGTCCATGTCTCAATAACTTGTCATGTAGCCTTGAGCATCTATTACAGCTTGACAGCGACGTCTCATGCTGTTCCCAAGTTGACTTATTGTCTGCTGAGGCATGGCATCCCACTCTTGAAGGTTGGCCCTCAGGTCATTCAGATTCTGAGATACACAGTTACAAGCCTCTACACGGTGACTCAGCTGATCCCAAAGGTTTTCAATGAGATTCAGTTCTGGAGAAAGTGCAGGCCACTTCATTGGAGGTACCCCAGTCTCCAGCAGCCATTCCCTAATGATGTGACCTCAATGAGCTGGCACATTGTTGTCCATGAAAATGAAATTAGGCCTGTGTTGTTCATGCAGGGGCACAATGACTGGATTAATGATGTTATTCAAGTAGTATGGGCTTGTCACTGTACCATTCACAAAGTATAGGGCAGTTCTGTATTGACTAGACACACCTGTCCACACTGTGACACCACCACCACCAAAGGTAAACAGTGGCTGATGCATAGCGCTCTCCTTGATGTTTCCAACATCATTGCCGGCCATCATTTCTGCTCAGTGTGAATCAACTTTCATTAGTGAGCAGCACTGAGACCCATTGGTCCCTCATTCAGCATAGATGCTCTCTGGTCCATGCAAGACGATGACGCCTGTGGTCAGGCCCCCTTGCAGGTCATCTAGAAAGCAGTCCAAGCGGATGTAAACAGTTTTGAATGGTCTGACGTGATACTTGACACACCTCCCTTAAATGTGCTTGGAGTTGTGTCGCATTCATCATCTGGTTCCGCAAGGGCATTGTTCACAATGAAACGGTCATCAGTGTGGGATGTGGCCAAAGGACGTCCACTTCTATGCCTTTCTGTAACTCTTCACTATGCCTGGAGAACCCAAATTGCCTAAAAACTGCTTCCTATTCTAACCTATAAACCATCTTGCTGTTTATTCTGTTATTTGGCTATTTGCCTTTCTCATGGAACAGACAAAACGGCATATGTAGTTTTATTTTTTTCAGGCAATGCTCCATGCACCCCGCTGTGTACTGAAACATTGCTGTCTACAGATGAAAGTCTCTGGTTTGGCTAGTATGACCTATTTTGTACATTTTTCCCTCCAGTGGTCACCATACACCACTGTCTCATCAGCGAGAAGCAGTATCCCACCACCCTACCCGAGCTGCCACTTTACATTTGAGGACAATCGGGCAGCTATTGGTAAACAGTGTTACCCATAATTGCCCTTTGTAAAGGTTCCAATGATCATTAGATAAATACGCAAATGCTTGTTCATTGGGTGTAAGCATCATCAGAAGTATATATGTAGGTATATACCTGTTTCATCAGGGAGGCTTGAGGAAACTCCTGTTGCCTGCTTGCTCACACTGTGTCCTGTTTCTCGCTTGAACTTAAAGTACAAAATAAAGAGAGGAATTTTAGTGGTGAGCGGCACACTCTTTGAATCTATGTCGGTATTATATACTGGACTTACACAATTGCTGAGCACTAGTAACTAACTATCTAGACTTTTTATATGTCCCACACTTTATCTGCGGTAATGACTCTTGTAGAAAAATGTTTTCACATATTCATTGTATCATAAGTAGCATACTATGAAGTTCACGTCTACTAGGGGGTAGAGTGAACCCTAGGGAGAGAGCTCACTATAGACTTAGGTGACTGTGGAGATGGTACAGTAGTTGAGACAGAATAGCTGAATGTGTCTTCAGATGAGGTGCCTACTGTCCAAAACCATTATACATTATGTGTGCAAAAGCAAATCAGTGGCAAGAAATAGATGAGAGGAATGAAAAATATGAGTGGTTCTCATATATATTCAAGTGTTTGAAATTAGTAGTACCTGATTGGAGTTCAGATTTTATAACTTTTAAAGGGAATGTCTAATGTATATCATTTTGGTACAAATAATTCTATGTACATTTGTAGAATAGAAAGAATGGACAAATTTTTACTATTGCAAGTATTTTTAGCAAGATTTTTACTATCAGTATTTTGTGCTGCACTGTGGTATTTGTTTGAGCTGAGGTGCTATTTTGCTCTGCAGTATGGTATTGTTGGCCCTGCCTTTTGTCAATTTGGACCTTCCTGCACATGGGGCCTCTTTTACCCTTTTTCCAGGGCTACTTTTAGTTCCCAATCCGCCCTTGGCGATCACATCACTGCAGTCCCCTTCCCCAGATCTCAGGTGGTGCAGTGATGTGGTCACAAATACTGGCATCCTGATGCAGGCATTTATGACCACGTCATTGCGCCACCTCAGACCCAGCGTAGAAGGTCGTGGTGATATCAATGCAAACCTTCTGTTCTGTTGTTCTGAATGGCGGGGATGGAACCATAGGCTTTCATGACCCTCTGTAGAGTGCTGCTCTCTGCCTTAGGCCTCTTTCACGCGACAGTATTTTTTGTGGGATCCGATCCACATATTTTGCTGATAAGATGCGGACCCATTCATTTCTATGGGTCCGCAAAAAATACTGACAGCACACTGTGTGCTGTCTGCATCCTTATGTCCGTTCCGTAGCCCGCAAAAAAAAATAGAACATGTTCTATTCTTGTCCGTTTTGCGGACAAGGATAGGCATTGTTACAACGGATCCGCAAAAAAAAAAAAACGGATGCCATATGGACGTCATCCGCTTTTTTTGCGGATCCGCAATTTGCGGACTGCAAAGCACAACGTTTGCGTGAAAGTAGCCTTAGAGTGAGATGCCCATCTCGCCCCATGGTTGCAGGTAGCAGATCATTTCTCAGGGGCCACATGTGCCTGCAGGCCGCATGTTTGAGCCCCCAGGTATACTAGTACAACAGAGTGTGTTTGTGTTTTATGGCAGTGGAAATGAATGATTCAATTTACAGAATATTACAGTATCCACAAATGCAGATGCATACAAAACCATTTGTGTACATAGTGTTGCAACCCTGTCTCTCCATTAGTAGTTAGTAAATGACCTCTGTTGTGTCTGCTCTAGCAGCCAGTGTGAAAACTAGAATATATTGAGATTTTCTTTTTATACGGTATGGATAATAGCCCAAAAAAATTAACAAATGCCAACATCAAAAATATATCCAATATGCAAATATGAGCCAAAAATACTGGTATGTTCTGATTGCAGTTTATAGAATACCGAATAGTGATCCTGACACACTGGAGATTATCAGCCACTGGGAAATGTTTAAAACACATTATATACTGCAAGATTGTGCCAGTTTTCGGGAAGCATTTCCAGCACTTTGCACAAATCTACAGTGGAATGGAAAAATCAAGAATGGATGATTAAAAGTGGAAATCTAGTTTTTGTCGAGCATCAAGATGTATACAACCATCTGACATTTATCATATATTTATTTTATTGCCTACTTAAATCAATGTCAATGCATATCTTGAACACATCAGGAGAACCATTTTGAAAGACTGATAAGGGACTGATTAAAATCACAGTAGAGCCCACAAGAATATCATGGACATTGTAAATGAAGGAACAAAGAGAACTATTTACAACAGCTTATCATGTTGAATATAGAAGGTGCTGAGTTACAGGAGGCAATGACCTATAAGTGGGAGTCAATGACCCAAAACCTGTCCTTCAATGAAAGGCAGGAAAGTTGTTTTTATTGGTTTCTGTAGGAAACTAGTCGGAAATGCACCACCAGGAGCTGCCCTCTCCACATTTACACAACTGCTACCATACATTGTCTTGTGAGAAAATCCCTTTAAATATCACCAATTTAAAGAAAACATCATCCTAATGTGGCTATCATAAGAAAAGGAAAAGGCCAGATAAGAGCTGACTTGTAGTTGTATGACAAGATTTTCCTGAGATAGACAAAATAATAGCCAAGGTGCACCTTGAAATTTGTATCAAAGAAAACAATTCACTGTATAAGCGGTTTAGATAGGTCACAGAACAGCACTGGAAGAAAACCCATTCCAAGAAGGACTTTGTCTCATACAAACAAGCTGTTCTCAAATTCAAGTCTGCACTCGCCTCTTCAACAGGACTATTTCACTACTCTCATATCATCTTTCTCCTGTAACCCCAAACAACTGTTTAATACCTTTAACTCTCTGCTCTGTCCTCCCGTGCCCCCTCCCACACCCTTCATCACAGCTGAAGACTTTGCCTCATATTTCAGAGATAAAATCAATAAAATCCATCAAAACTTTAAACACCCTCCCACCACACCACTACACAGCCACCCAATGCTCTTCCCATATCACAGAAGAGTCTATCACCACTATCACAGAAGAGTCACACCTTACCACCGGTGCCCTTGACCCAATCCCATCCTACCTCATCCCTAACTTCACCCCTATAGTTATTCCTGCCCTAACCCACCTCTTCAACCTATCACCAGCCACTGGTGTCTTCCCTTCCTCTTTTAAACATGGAACCATCACACCCATACTCAAGAAGCCCCCCTGGACCCATCCTCTTTATCCAGCTATTGCCCCATCTTACTACTCCCATTTGCATCCAAACTCCTAGAACAACATGTCCATCTTGAATTGTCCTCTCACCTTTCATCCCACTCACTTTTTGATCAGCTACTATCCGGTGTCAGACCCAATCACTGCACTAAAACTGCCCTAACCAAAGTCACCGACGATCTGCTAGCTGCCAAAGCTAAACGTCACTACTTTGTGCTCCTCCTTCTTGACCTTTCTTCTGCCATGGACACTGTTGACCACTCTCTCCTCCTACAAATCCTCTCTTCCCTCAGCATCAAAGATCTAGCCCTCTCCTGGATCGCCTCATACCTCAACAACAGAACCTTCAGCGTTTCCCATTCGCACACTACCTCCTCGTAACGCCCCCTCTCTGTTGGTGTCCCTCAAGGCTCTGTCCTGGGTCCCCTACTTTTGTCCATTTATACATCTGGCCTGGGAAAGCTCATAGAGTCCACCTCTATGCTGACAACACTGAAATCTACCTCTCTGGCACAGATGTCACTTCCATGCTATCCAGAATCTCTACATGTCTTTCGGCAATATCTTCATTCTTTTCCTCCCACCTCCTAAAAGTCAACATGGAGAAAACTGAATTCATAGTCTTTCCCCCATGTCACTCAGCCTCCCTACCTGACCTGCCCACACATCCAAATCCTGACCTCCACCTACCGCTTTCAACTTAAGGACATCTCTCCTATTCGTGCCTTCCTCACCCCTGAGTTAACTAAAATACTAGTGCCTGCTCTCATCATCTCCTGCCTGGACTACTGCAACATCCTCCTGTCTACCACTCTTGCTCCCCTCCAATCTATTCTAAACTCCGCTACCCGGTTAATCTACCTCTCCCCTTGTTTCTCCTCTGCCTCCCTCTCTGCCAATCCCTTCACTGGCTCCCCATTGCCCAACAAATTCAGTTTAAAATACTTACAACTACATATAAGGCCATCCACAACAAGTCCCCTCCTTACATCTCTGTCCTGCTTTCTCGATACCTCCCCACACGTAATCTCAGATCCTCCCAGGACCTTCTCCTCTGGTCTCCTCTCATCATTTCTGCACACAATCGACAACTAGATTTCTCAAGTGCCTCTCCCTTTTCAGGAAAGTCTATCTGCTACGAGCATGCAGCCACCACACAGCCACATGAGCAGCCTACACCCTCACCTACTGTATTCTCCCCTTCCCTTATAGATTGTAAGCTCTTGCAGGCAGGGTTTTCTACCCTTCTGTACCAGTCTGTTAATAGTTTCTTGTTTATTGTATTTTTATATTTGTGTAACCCGTCTGGATGTACAGCACCATGGAGTTAATGGCGCTTTAAATTAAATAATAATAATAATAATAATAATAATAATAATAATAAAATGGGCCTACTTAAAGGGGTTGTCCCATCTTAGACAATGGGGGTCCCAGCGGCTATATCAAGAATGGAGCAGGGAGCGCTGAGCCTGGAGGACCCCAGGTTTCCCGGGGTCCGGCCACCACCAGGTGCAGCTCCCTGCTTTGCTCATAGAAATGAATGGGAGTGCACCGCGCATGCGCGGCCACCGCTCCTATTCATTTCTATGTAGCCGACGGAAATAGCTGAGCCAGTGCTCGGCTATTTTCGGCGGCCCCATAGAAATGAATGGAGGGCAGCTGCGCAGTGCGCCCTCCTTCACTTCGGGGGCTCCGTTCTCGATATAGGTGGCGGTGGGACCCGCACCTATAAGACAATGGGGGCATATCCTAGCGATATGCCCCCATTCTCCAAGATGAGAATAACTGTTTAACTGTTATTATAACTGAAGATAATTCTCTTGGTTCCCTTCTCTTTTTTCTCTTTTTTCCCTCTCCTTTTTCTTCCAGATTTCACTTTTTTTTCAAGCTGGTTAGTCTTGCTGTGCTTAACTTTTCGTTTGCTTTATTATATGTTCTTGTATGAATGGTAAATAAAATAAAAGTAACAAAAAAAAAAAGGAAAAAGGAATCTGGAACATGCAGCTTTTCTGTTAAGAACCTTTGCTTTTCCTCATGTGTGTGCATTTCTTGAGTACATTCATTTCATGGTTTCCTTTCATGTTGTTAGGTGACTTTTTTTTTAAATTGAGATGATGTCAGCCTCCCTTCATTTTGTAAAGCCCCAGCAGGTTTATTGCCCTTTATACTGAGCCTGATCTAAGGCTAGTTGACTGCTGGTTGAAGCTTTTCATCAACTACAGTTTGATTTGCTCTTCTGAAAAATAAAAGATTTTTCAATAACCAGTAAAAATTAATATGCCGTAAATATATGACACATGTTCAAGGGGCTTTACAACGTAATTGTAACTACATAGTGTAGCTATACTGGAGCCCAGGAGTCTCAGAAACTCAATCTTGTTGCTCTTTCTAACCCTATCAATGATTAAAGGGGTTTTCCAGGAGTAGGGTATGTCATCAATATCTGATTGGTGAGGACTCAGCATTCCTGTCCATCAGCTCTTTGAAGAAGCTGTGGTGCTTTGGTGATTGCTGCAGCCTCTTCCTAGGCCATTTATGTCAGTTTCATCAGTCACATAGTGTAGGCTCAGCTCAGTTTCATTCAAGTAAATGGGGCTGAGCTGCAATACCAAGCACAGCCACTATACAATGCATGACAGTGTTCTTTGTAAGCTGCAAGGAGGCTACAGTGCTCACTTTGTGCTAGGCTTTCCTGAAGAGGTGGGTTTTGGTTACTTTTGAATGTTTAGATATTGGGGGAGAGTCTGATGTGATGGGGTAGTGAGCTCCTGACGAGGGCATGCACTAGTATTGTATTTGACTCAAGGGTGAGAAAGGACTGGATACGAGAGATGTTTTTAAGTTGAAAGCGGCAGGTGGAGGTGTGGCTTAAAGGACAGGACAGAGTTAAATGTTATCCCCAGGCAGTGGACCTGTGAGACTAGAAAAAAACATTGTGCTATCTATTAACTATAATGGATAGGTCAGGTAGGGGGCTAAGTGACGTGGACATGTTGAATTTTTGGAAGCAAGAGGAGAAGAATGAAGTTAACGCCGACAAACACGCTGGGATTCTGGATAGCAGGGAAGTGACATCTGGACAACAAAGAGGCAGATTTGAGTGCCATAGAGGTGGTATTGGAAGCCATGGGACTCTATGAGCTGTCCCAGGCCGAATATATAAGCGGAAAAAAGCAGGAAACCCAGGACAGAGCCTTGAGGGAGACCAATGAAGGGGGCGTGATCAGATATTGCTAGCCTATCCTGATAGTAGGTCATCATTAAATTTCCGAAAACCCCTATAATAGTGGTGGCGAACCTATGGCACGGGTGCCAGGGGTGGCACTTAGAGCCCTCTCTGTATGGACCCAAGACCTGGAAAAAGTCCAAGGCGTACCAATATGCCTTAGACTTTTCATGCCATTCATCAGCTAAGGGCGCGCTATGAATGGTACAAGCAACTCACTGAATGTACGCAGGCTATTATAGCTAAATGATGAAGTACATGGAAGATATTCTATACTGGACTGCAGTATTCAGGGTAAATTGCTGTGTTGGCACTTTACGATAAATATGTGGGGTTTGGGTTACAGTTTGGGTACTCAGTCTGTAAAAGGCTCGCAATCACTGCCCTATAATGAGCACTTAGTGCAAAATAGAGCAGAAAGCTTAATAATCATGTGACCAATCATGTGATCCATATGCCCACTGAAGAAAAAACACAAAGGAAAAATAGAAAAAAAACCTGCTAAGCTAAGTGTATCAACAATCATCCCAAATTACCGAACAGTATAAATAGAATATCTCAGAATGACTAAAACAAAATGAGGAACCCACAGGAATTTGCAAAATCAAAAATGAAAAAAATGAAATTGGAAAAATATGGTTTTTGTTGTCCTTTGTGCACAATTTACCCATATTAAAACTAAAAGAGTAAATATAAAATATTCCTGTAAAACTATGGGGAGTTTTATCAAACTAATGTAAAGTAGAACTGGCTTATTTGCCCATAGCAACCAATCAGAGTCCTCCTATTTTTCCAAAAGAGCTGTGAAAAATGAAAGGTGGAATCTGATTGGTTGCTATAGGCAACTTAGCCAGTTCTACTTTACACCAGTTTGACAAATCTCACCCTATTTTTTATAAAAACAGTCCTACATGTCATCAAAAATTATTTGGATAGTCTAACAAAAAGCATCACGTAATTAAAGCAGTTATCTCATCAAACACAATCTCTTTCAAAATGCAGACCTAGGGCACCCAAGTTTATCATGGCGGCCTGACATTTCTCCTGCAGCAGTTCAGCTGAAATGGTTTAAAACAATGTCAAGGAGAAGAAACTGCACATGCAAACATTCATTAATACGTTGCTATCTGATGTTATATCAGGAACTTGGAAGTAGACAGCAACAAATATGCAATGTCAGTAGAAATGTGTTCACACTACCAATGATACCAGGACTAGCAAGTCCTCTGTCACCAGGAACATGGTTATTAAGCTGGCTGACTTTAGAGATGTACTAATGTCAGCTGAAGCTAACAGTCTTTGTCCCCTCACAGGACGTGGTCAGTGAAGGGAGAGCAGAACCTCTAGGAGTAGGGGCAAAACCTCCATTACTCCTTGAGGCTCATTTGCATAAAATAAAAATCATTTTTCACAAAAACAGAGGCACATAGAAATAAGGGACTTTATCGGACCGTGGGGAAGTTGTTGAGTACTCAGCTCATCATGTATACATACTCCCTGATTAGATAAGAGACTAGCTGTATCATAAATTACTGTGATACAGTCAGTTCTGGTCAGGAGAGTGTGGTCAGCCCGGTAGATGCGGCCTGCACACGACCGTGTGGTCGTGGCACACGGTGTATAATACATGATGAGCCAATATAAACCTCCTTCAGCAGGCAGGACCAAAAAAGATAGGATTAGATTTCATGCACACTACTGTATCCATTTTGCTGTCTGCTAATTAAGGGTACTGTCCATGTCCGATCCATTATTTATGCAGCCATTGACTTCTGTGGGTTTGAGGTCTGCATTTTGAGGACCAGAATAGGACATGTTCTATATGTTGCATAACTGATATATAGATGTGGTAGCTATAGGGGAAAAAGGGGAAGTGGCTGCTTTCGGGCCCAAACTCACAAGGGGCCACCTCAGGAGAAGGACTAAAGATTTTATTGTCAGGACCCCCTCAACAGTATTATACAATGACATTATATACAGTGACACTGTAGGAAACGTACAGAGCGGCTGCCGGGCCTCGTCTGAGAGCTCAATCTTTAGCCACAGGAGTGGGGGTTGCGAAGAAGTTACTGGGGAGGGGCATGAAAAAGAGGTATTGGGGGCATATGTAACATATGGTGAGGGGTGTTAGGAGCACATAAAAAGTATTTTGCGGTCAGACAACCTCTATAAAATTTAACATCTGCATTTAACTGATTTGGCAAACTGTTCTGGCAGAAGAACAGCCTGCCGGAGTTCACCAGATCTGGCCTAGTCAGATACTGCCATTCCCCACCGTACACGTCCTTACAGCAGATTAAATGTATGGACTGAATTATCGCCAGTTGCTGTATTTATGTGTATCTCCATGCAAACCAGACAAAAAACAAGATTGCTAAATTGATTAGGCAGATAAACGTTACTGAAAATGGACAAACAGAACTTCTTAAAGTGCTGGCACTGTATGAACATAACAAACAAATTTGTTATGTCTTTCTGGCTGGGTATGTAGGAAAACGAGTTTGTGGCATGTTTTTTTGCATGTGATTGACAGGAATGACAGTTCTGATGTCATATGCATATCATTGTCCTATATGAGCGCTGGAAGCTAGTAAAAATCCAGTGTAATGCCTGATAAAGGTCATACGTTGTAACAGGTAGGAAATACTAGAGTAAAGCCTCGTTCACACGTCAGTGTTTTGATCAGTGATATCCATCAGTGATTGTGAGCCAAAACCAGGATTGAAGCTTCCACAGACATAAGGTATAAGAGAAAGATCTGCACCTGTTCTGTGTTTAGAGCCACACCTGGTTTTGGCTCAAAATCACTGATGGAAATCAATGACCAAAACGCTGACATGTGAATGAGGCATAAGCCATGAATGCGTTTTATTTCTAGTTTTTAAAGGGAACAGGTCACATTGAAAATGCATAACAGCAGAACAGATTGATAATATAGTTTTGTTAGAAAGGTTCCAGTTTAGGCTACATTCAGACGACCGCGTTTTGCAGTCAGCAAATTGTGGAATGCACAGGGCCAGCCCTATATAGAAATGCCTTTTCTTGTCCGACAAAAATAGATCATGCGCTATATTTTTTGTGGGGCTGCAGACCGGAAATGAATGTAAATGAATGGGTCCGCACCCATTCCTTGACCTTGGCATTTACCTCTAATCTCTTTGGAAGTTGTTCTGGGCTACCACTCGTATTATCGTCTCTTCAATTTGTCATCAATTTTCCTCTTGCAACCACATCCAGGGAGTTAATACGTGTTATGCCCCTTTCACACGAGCGGGAGACTCGCATGTCTCCCGCAACGCATCTACAGGGCTGGACTCAGCACTGACAGGGATCGCATATAATGCTCTGCGATCCCTGTCCGTGCAGAGTCCAGCCCTGTAGATGCGTTGCGGGAGACATGCGAGTCTCCCGCTCGTGTGAAAGGGGCATAACTGTAGTAAAAGGAACATCAAGCTGTTTGGAGATGATCTTACAGCATTTACCTTTTAGGGGTTGTTCACATATCAGTTATTTGATCAGTTATTTCCATCAGTTGTTGTGAGCCAAAACCAGGAGTGGACACTAAACAGAGATCAGATATAATGAAAAGATTTGCACCTGTTTGGTGTTTTTGACCCGCACCTGGTTTTGGCTCACAATAACTGATGGAAATAACTGATCAAATAACTGATATGTGAACAACCCCTAACATGTTTATCTATCGTTTTCTTTCTAATTTATTGAGATAACTCTCTCCCTAGCTTTTCTTTGGTCCATGTTCAGTGTAGTACACACCATGACACCAAACAGCACAGTGACTACTTTTTATCCTTTAAATAGGCGGCTGACTCATTAGAAGTTTGAAGACACCTGTAATGCTAATTACAGGGCACATCTTAGTTTAACATGTCCCTAGGGTCAAATTATTTTCACACTTTTCCAGGGGTACCATCATTTTTGTCCAGGCCAGTTTCATTAGTTTTTTTTTTATTATTATTCTGTCGAATCACAATTCAAAAGCAATGTCTGATTTTTATTACTTTGCAGTAAGTTTTTACTTATTTTACTTATTTTACTTTTGTCAGTTTCAAGTTATTTCAGTAACCATTGTGGATTTTACTTTCTTTAAGGGAATGGTACTAGAAATGAGCGAACATGCTCGTAACGAGCACTGTACTGCTTGGCTCCCCTGCGCTCGCATGGGCGCAGGCAGCCGCTTCCGTCGGGTGAGGAGGACGGAAGCGGCTGCCTGCGCCCATGCGATCACAGGGGAGCCGAGCGGTACAGTGCTCGTTACGAGCATGTTCGCTCATCTCTAAATGGTACCAACAATTGTGTCCACATGTGTATCTGCGTGTCGTCTCGCATGCAGTGGCGACACAGTGTAATTACAATACCTTCACTTAGGCTACTTTCACACTAGCGGCAGCACGGATCCGGCACCTAAAGGGTGCCGACGGATCCGTACTGCCGCTGATACATGTGTGGAGCCGGAGCAGCGCTCCGGCCCCACACATGTTAACACACACATGGGATCAAGACAAGACAAACATACATACATACATACACACATACATACTCACATACTCCAGGGACGCCGGCAGAACGTCTTCACGCGCCTCCTGCGCGCAGTGATGACGATTCCCCACAGCGCCCTCTGCTGGGCGCAGTGGGGAAACATCATAGCTGCGCGCAGGAGGCTCGTGAAGACATGCTGCCGGCGTCCCTGGAGTATGTGAGTATGTATGTATGTCTGTAGGTCTTTATGTATGTATCTATGTATGTAGCCATGTATGTAGCCGGATCCGGAATGACCCTCCATTGCAAATCAATGGAGGACAGATCCGGATTACTGGTGTGTCCACACCAAACGGATCCGTCCCCATTGACTTGTATTGGGGGTCATTCCGGATCCGTCTTGGTGCGGATGCCTGGACCGGAGAGCAAACCGCAGCATGCTGCGGTTTGTTCTCCGGTCTGAAGACGGAACGGAATGCTTTCAGGAGCATTCCGTTGTCTTCAGTTCAGTTTTGTCCCCATTGACAATGAATGGGGACAAAACTGAAGCGTTTTTTTCCGGTAT
The DNA here is from genome assembly GCA_900303285.1 of Rhinella marina. Taxonomy (NCBI): domain Eukaryota; kingdom Metazoa; phylum Chordata; class Amphibia; order Anura; family Bufonidae; genus Rhinella; species Rhinella marina. The sequence continues at coordinate 129,476 of ONZH01025249.1, forward strand.
TGAGCCCCTATAACGGAACTCAATACCGGAATTTAAAAACGCTGAAGCTAGCATGCTGCGGTTTGCTCTCCGGTCCAGGCATCCGCACCAAGACGGATCCGGAATGACCCCCAATGCAAGTCAATGGGGGTGGATCCGTCTGGTGTGACCATAATGGTAACCGGATCCGTCCTCCATTGACTTTCAATGGAGTCCATTACGGATCCGGGTACACATAGACACATACAGACATAAACATACACACACATAAAGACATACAAACACACATACATACTTACATGCTCCCCGGCAGGTCTTCGGAGCGTCAGGACGGCTCACACAGGTCACGATTCCCCACAGCGCCCTCTGCTGGGCGCCTGGTGGAATCGTCATCTGACGATTCCACCAGGCGCCCAGCAGAGGGCGCTGTGGGGAATCGTGACCTGTGTGAGCCGTCCTGACGCTCCGAAGACCTGCCGGGGAGCATGTAAGTATGTATGTGTGTTTGTATGTCTATATGTGTGTGTATGTTTATGTGTATGTATATGTATGTACTGTGTGACATGTGTGGTGAAGTAGCCTTAAATGGAACAAGCATTTGTATTTACACTGCACTGCGTCTACAAGCAAAACAATGCACAGGTAATTATGAAGAGGAAGTAGCACTTGCACAAGCTCGGCTACCTCTTCAAACAGCTGATCAGCCGGGTGACGGAATTCAGACCCCCACTGATCTGATATTGATGACCTGTCCTGAAGATAGGTCATCAGTATTTACCCACTGCACAACCTCTTTGCAATCTTTTTAGGTTACTTGTTGTTTTATAGTCACTTCTCCTGTTTGATCATTAACTTTCTTTCACATTCGGTTTGTTCATCTTTTCTAGTGTTTGCTGCTCCTCCTGTAAATAGTGGCTGTCCATTGTTTTGGGTCCTGTTTCCTATCTATGACATTACTGATAATGGCTGCTGTGGTTTCCCCATCCAGTTGCCATTCATTGCTTCTGGTATACCTTCTACTGCTTAGACTCCAAATTAAAGGGGTTGGCCACCATAAGTATAAAAAAATTAAAGTGCCCCAGACAATAACTAAAGCCAAGAAGTATTTGTATCATAACATATATACTGTGTATATATCATTTTTCTAATGTGTTCAGCATAACATGCTGCCATTGATGAGAGGCTGTGTGGGTGGAGCAGCTGCAAAGTGAAAGTAAAAATCCCAGCACGCATCACAGCAAGAATCTTCAGAGGAGAGGTCACATGACACCTCTGGACAACTGTGATACCATAGTAACAACAGCACCTTAGGTGTCATTTCATCAGTGCTTTAGGCCTCATGCACATGACTATAGCCTGTCCGTGCCGGTATTGTGGTCCGCGAACAGCAGGTCCGCAATATATAGGCACCAGCTGTGTACGCACCGTATCACAGATGCGGACCCATTCACTTGAATGGGTCCACAATCCGGAAGATAAGGTGCGGTGCGGAATGGAAGCACAGATCGGAAGCCCACGGAAGCTCAATGGAGTGCTTCGTGATGTTTCTTTCCATGCTTCCGCTCCACAAAAAAGTAGTGTATGCACTGTCGCATGCGGATTGTGGACTCCATTCAAGTGAATGGGTTCGCGTCCACAGACAGCAGGCACATGGCCTGTGCCAGCGCATTGCGGACTGCAATGTACTGTATTTTTCCCTTATAAGACGCACTGGCCCATAAGACGCACCTAGGTTTTAGACAATTAAAAAAAAAAAAATTTATTACACCTCAGGTCAGACCACCAATCAGACCCCCAATGTTAATCAGACCTCAGCTGACAGCCCCAATCAGACCCTCAATGTTAATAAGACCCCAATCAGACCTCAGCTCAGACCCCAATGTAAATGACCCCCAATCAGACCTCAGATAAGAGCCCCATGCCTCTCATCAGCCCTTATGCCTCTCATCAGCCCCCATAATGAGCCCTTATGCCTCTCATCAGCCCCCATAATGAGCCCTTATTCCTCTCATCAGCCCAGATAATGAGCCCTTATGCCTCTCATCAGCCCCCATAATGAGCCATTATGCCTCTCATCACCCCCATTGCCTCAGATCAGCCCCCAGCCTCATTCCAGATAAAATAAATAAACCACTTACCTCCCCTGCTCCCGGAAGCCGCCACTCCTCAACACCCGCACTCTATCTTCATCCTTCCTCCGGCTGTGTGCAGCCACTGCACAGCCGACAGCCGAGGACCAGGAAGCGGTGACTACAGAGCCTTCACCGCTTCCTGGTCCTCCGGTACTAATAAGCGCTTCCATACACGTGTATGTGTATATATATATATATATATATATATATGTGTATATATACATATGTGTATATATATTCATGTGCGTGTATATATATATATATATATGTGTATATATACATATGTGTATATATATTCATGTGCGTGTATATATATATATATATCTATATATACAAACAAGTACACACACATATATACATATCCACATACATAAACACACACACATATATATATATATATATATATATATATATAAACAAAAAAAGGCAGCACTCTCAAAAAATAAATTGAAAAAAGAAACTTTAATTACCCCAGTGGGATGCGACGTTTGGGCTCACATCTAGAGCCTTTCTCAAGCAGTGGCAAGTGAATACACACAGGATATTTACATAAAGTGCAAGTGCAAAAACAATGAAACAATTAATAGTTCATCACAGGGTATTAATAAAAAATGACCAATGTGTACATATTTCATAAAAATCAAACAGTGACATGATATGTCACTATATATGCAGGGCACTTCTGCCATGAGGCACACTGCTGGTGGATGCCGCTTGGTGTGTTTTTTTAAGGAGCGCCGCCCCTCCTCCCCCCAAACCCCCTGGAGCGCAGGGAGCTCACTCACTCACCCCTTTGCTCACGGCGCTCATCCTCTCCTTCAGACCGCAGTGCTCTGAATGGTGAAGCAGAGAGACTTCTCCCTGCTCCACCATTCAGCCTGCAGGCACGATCGCACTGCCTGTGTGGGCGGAGCCTATAGCCCGGGAATCTGCATAAGCTCCGCCCACACAGCATGCAGAGCGAGGTGAGTAGGTCCTGTGTTTTTTGTTTTTTTAACACAAAGAGGGCACAGATGGCATACAAAGGGTGCACAGTGCAGAGGGCATTAATAGTACAAAGGGGGCACAGTGGAGAGGGCATAAATAGTACAAAGAGGGCACAGAGAAGGAATTAATACTACAAAGGGGGCACAGTGGGCATTTCCACTACAAATGGGGCACAGAGAGGGCATTAATACTACAAAGGGGGCACAGTGGAGAGGGCATTAATAGTACAAAGGGAGCACAGAGAGAGCATTAATGCTACAAAGGGGGCACAGTGGGCATTTCCACTACAAATGGGGCACAGAGAGGGCATTAATACTACAAAGGGGGCATAGTGGGCATTTTCACTACAAATTGGGCACAGAGGAGAGGGCATTAATACTACAAAGGGGGCACAGTGGGCATTACTATGATAAGATGGGTACAGTGGGCACTGTTACTATAAGGTGGGCACAGTGGGCATTACTACTACAAAGGGGGGCACAGAGGGCATTACTATTACAAAGGGGGCATAAATGGCATTATTAGTACAAAGGGTGCACAGAGGGCATTACTACCATAAAGGGGCACAGAGGGTATTACTACTACAAAGGGCCACAGAGGGCATAGCAACTATAAGAGGGGCCACAAAGGGCATTACTATTATAAAGGGGCCACAGAGGACACTGCTACTATAAAGGAGGCACAGAGGGCATTGCTACTATAAAGGGGTCACAGAGGGCATTGTTACTATAAAGGGGGCACAGAGGGCATTACTATTATAAAGGGGCCACAAAGGGCATTACTTCTATAAAGGGGGCACAGAGGGCATTACTACTATAAAAGCACATAGAGGGCATTACTACTATAAAAGGGTCAGAGAGGGCATTACTACTATAAAGTGGTCACACAGGGCATTACTACTGTAAAAGCACACAGAGGGCATTACTACTATAAAGGGGTCACAGAGGACATTACTACTACTAAGGGCCACAGAGGGCATTACTACTATAAAGGGGGCACAGAGGGCTTTACTACTGTGAAGGGGGCACAGAGGGCTTTACTACTGTGTAGGGGGCACAATTGGCAGTACTACTGTGAAGGGGCACAGTGGTCATTACTACTGTGAAGGGGGCACAATGGGCATTACTACTGTGAAGGGGTCACAGAGGGCATTACTACTATAACGGGGTCACAGAGGGCATTACTACTGTAAAAGCGCACAGAGGGCATTACTACTATAAAGGGGTCACAGAGGACATTACTACTACAAAGGGCCACAGAGGGCATTACTACTATAAAGGGGGCACAGAGGGCTTTACTACTGTGAAGGGGGCACAGAGGGCTTTACTACTGTGAAGGGGGCACAATTGGCAGTACTACTGTGAAGGGGCACAGTGGTCATTACTATTGTGAAGGGGGCACAATGGGCATTACTACTGTGAAGGGGTCACAGAGGGCATTACTACTATAAAGGGGGCACAGAGGGCATTACTACTATAAAAGCGCACAGAGGACATTGCTACTATAAAAGGGGCACAGAGGGCATTACTACTATAAAGGGGGCATTACTACTATAAAAGCGCACAGAGGGCATTACTACTATAAAGGGGGCACTGAGGGCTTTACTACTCTGAAGGGGGCACAGAGGGCTTTACTACTGTGAAGGGGGCACAATTGGCAGTACTACTGTGAAGGGGCACAGTGGTCATTATTACTATGAAGGGGGCACAATGGGCATTGCTACTGTGAAGAGGGCTCAGAGTGCATTACTAATGTGAAGGGGCACAAAGAGGCCATAACTGCTGTGAGGGGGGCACAAAGAGGGTATTTCCACTGTGAAAGGGGTACAAATGTGTTTTCCCATGTGTGTGTCTGTCCCTGTGTCCCTGTCCCTGTGTCTGTCACCATCACCATTCCCACAGTGTTCCTATGTCTTGACGAAGCTGCTTCAGGAACGTTCTGTGCGGGGCAAAAAGAAGAAGGAAGAAGAGGTAGCGCCGCCAGCATGGAGTCTGTGGGGGAGGCACAGGAGGCACACTAAGGACACAGGTAGCACTACCACATGATCTGCACAAGTGTTATCTGTGGTCTAATGGAGAAAGGGGCGTGGCTTAGCCGGTCCGCGGCAGGGGGGTGGGTGATGGACTGAGTAGCCACCCCAGTACAGGGGCTCTGAAGGCTTTTATTACAATCAGCTTCTCACAGGAATCAGCTGTTTGTAGAGACAGAACAAGCAGCTGACTCCTGTCAGAGTTGGAGGAGGGAGCAGCTACTGACAGGAGCAGACTGCACATGTCCTGCATTTACAGAGTAGTAGGCAGCTCCACTGCTGGCATGGACGAGCTTGCTCTCAAGCTCCTCCATTGCTCGTGCAGCCATGGACGAACTGGGCTGCAAGGTAGAGTAGGGCTCAGGGGGCGTGGCTTAAAATTGAAAGAGAAGCAGGCAGAGGTGCTTAATAAAGTATATTAGGAACTTCATTTTTTCCCTGCTTGCCACACAGTAGTAGAAAATACTTAGAGAGTGGCCAACCCCTTAAAGCATTTTGTGTCTGCGCAGTAGTATAAATTTCCCTTGTCTTATTCCATGGTTTGTTAAAAAGTTGGATATTGACTCGTAGGAAGCCAGTGGAAGAAGGTGGCAGTAGTGAGATCTTTCTCTAGGAGATACCTCTTTGCATTTTATTTTCCCAAGGAACATTGCCACTAGGCCTTGTTAAGGAGAGCCAGGAACCCCCTAAGCTACATCCAAGGCATCATACTCACTTAGACAGCCTAAATTCTACTCCATATTGATAAGGGGCAAACACCTTGAAACAGCTGTCAACAGATGGATATTTGGCTTGGCTATCTTCCCTTGTCATGTTCCAAGGCTTGTTAAAGAGTCAGATATTGACTCATAGGGAGTCATTTCCAGAAAGTTCTTTCTCTGTAAGATACTGCTGCATATTATTTCCCTTTAAGTTTCCATACACAGCTGGTCTACTTAAAGGGGTTGCCCATCATGTCAGAAAGGTGAGGGTCACAACTCTGGGAACCCCCTATCTCCAGAAAGGGAAGCAAAGGACAGCATAACAAGCATCTCTATGGGAGTTCTGAAAATCGCAGAATAAGCAAGCATAGCTGTCTTCGGAAGTCCTATAGCAACGAGTGGACAATGCATCGCACAATCATGGCCCACCGCTCAGTTCACCGTTATCGGATCCCCAGGAATAGCTGAGCCGGTGCTCGGCTATCTTCTGAACTTCCATAGCTCTGAACTAAGGGTGGTCGCGCATGCGTGGTTCACTCTCCACTGGCCACTATGAGGCTTAAGAAAACAGCCGTACTTGATCGGGACCCACACCTGTCTGACATTGATGGCATATCCTATGCATCCTATTGATCATCCCTTTCATCCATGCAGCAGGCTTAAGACATTCATGCTGCTTCATAGGTCACATTCTATATATTCTCCTGTGGATTATCTTCCAGTTTGAATAATCTAGATAACCATAGTAACCGTAGTATCTGCATTTTCAGTTAATGTGCTTCCACTTAACCGTGGCTAACCAAGATACGGTAACCATTTGTGTGATAACATGTCGTAGGTCCTGCCCAGCATGTTAATCAGGTTTATTCACGCTACCCAGTGAGACATGTACAGTAGTCACCATCTTGGTTATGATAAGAACTTTCACAGTATGTGCCCAAAACACAGAAGTACTAATGATGCTAGCAAATTGGATGTGCTGAAGAGACATCACAGTTTGCTTTCTATAGGTGAAAAGGTGAAGATTCTTGATTTAGCAGAGAAAAAAATATGGCTTACGCTAAGGTTGCTAGGATGTGTTAAAATGTGTGCTACTAACTGCAAAAGTTACAGCCAGAGTGCATGAAAAGTTAAGGTGAAAAAGCACTAACCTTGGAAGACATAAACAGAAAGTTCCAATTGATGGTAATCATAAAGCAGTGAGCCTGTACCAAGCTTTTATCGGGGACCCTGCATCAGACTAATTGTCAACAGGCAATCTAATATAGGCACATTTATCTAGTTCATCTGCTGCGCCATTCATACTTAATATGTTCTGTTATACATACACTTACTGTGCGTCAGACTCATTGTCAACAGGTGATCTAATATGTAGATGTGTTTATCTAGTAAATTTTCTGCACTATTAATACTTAATCTGTTCTGTTACACATAGACTTACTGGGCATCAGAATCATTGTCAACAAGCAGTCTAATATATAGGCACATTTATCTAGTTCATCTGCTGTGCTATTCATACTTAATATGTTCTGTTATACATACACTTACTGTGCATCAGACTCATTGTCAACAGGGGGTCTAATATATAGGGGTGTTTGTCTAGTGCAGTTGCTGCTCCATTAATACTTAATTTGTTCTGTTATACATAGACTTACTGTGCATCAGACTCATTGTCAACATCCGGTCTAATATAGGTGCATTTATCTGGTTCATTTGCTGCGCCATTAATACTTAATATGTTCTTTTACATATAGACTTACTAGGCATCAGACTCATTGTCAACAGGCAGTCTAATATATAGGTGTATATATGGAATGGTTCCACAAATGCTTCATCCCTGAACTAAAAAAAATATTTGGAACAAGAATGGTTGCCAATTGATGTCTTACTACTAATAAACAATGCACCTAGCCATCCTGAATTTGCTTGCTATAAAGGTGAAAATGTTGAGGTTATATTTTTACTTCCAAAAATAACCTCATTGCATTAGTCTCTTAACCAGATTTTTGACAATTATTAATTTTGTCAAGGCAACCAACACCTGCCTGATTATTAATTGTATTAGATCAGCAATTGATGTAGAGGCAGACTCTAATCTTGACATTTATGCAGTGTTGAAAATCATTCATTGTTGCTGATGCTATAACATTTATCAAAACTGCAATGTATGGAATAAAACAAAAGACCGTAAATGCCTCATAGAAGAATTTATGTGGTGTGAGTGACTAAAATGCTTCTGGGGATCGATGAAGAAGTTAGAAAACTAATTGACACAGCAAGACAAGTTGGTGGAGAAGGATTTATTGATATGCTCCATGAAGTGGAAGAACATGTTGAAGAAGAAGTGTTAACAAATGAAGAATTGGAAAAACTTGGAAAGTCTTCCAAAAAGTGGGATAAAGAAGATGAAACTGAAGAAGAATCAGCATCGTGTTAATTGCAAAATTTTTCCAAATTGCACATACTTTAAAGGACAAAGTAATGGAATATGATCCCCAAATAAAACCCGGCATTAAAGTTGATACAACTACCAGTTGCAATGTTCTTCCAAAAGGTTACAGCAGAAAAAAACTCAAATATCGAGGGTTTCCAATGAACAGCATTGCCTGTTTGTGAACCAGGATCACCCAAAGCAGATGATCCTTCTAACATATCATCAGAAGGTCAGTAGTAGAATAACACTACATCGCAATGCCAACATCATTAACCTCTTATCATCAGATAGGCAATGATTCATTGTTACAGTACTGTCTTATTATACATACATGTTAGTTATCATATGTAGAGTACTATGAGGCATTGTGTTGTGAAGTGTTTGTTACAATTACAGGGGTCTTACTGTATAGCGTCAGCTGAATCTTATATGACCAAACCTACCTATAGGTATTACTTCAAGGTACGCCCAGAAAAAATACTTACACCCCCCTTACCATATGTAATGAGCCGGTATACATAATCATTTGTATAACAAACATACATGTATTTTCAGTCTTCATCACTTTTGGCAGTTAGGTCATGCAGCCCCTGATGAGATTCACTGGATCCCACAGTGTTAGTCATGTGGATCGTAAGTCTGTTTTTTCATTCATTCCTATGAGAGCATCAATGTTAGTCTCATAGGAATAAATATAGAATCTGATTTCCTGTACACATAGCAGATGCTGTGGGATCCTGTGAGTCTCATAGAGGATCACATGATCTAACTGCCAAAAGTAACGAAGGCTGAAAATGTATCAATGCCTTGAGATATATGTTCGTTAAACACATGATTATGTATACCAGCACATTTACAAATAGGGGGACAACATTTTCTTTCTGGGACTTCCTCTTTAATAAAAACATTAGGAAGCTCTAAGCTCCCCTCAGTCCTTTCCTGCCACCTGCTTTCTTATCTGGACCCTACAGACAGAGGGAAGAAGACAGTTGAGGTAAAGTTCCTTCCAACAACAGGAAGAAGATAAGTGAAAGGGATTACATAGTAGATAGTTTGCTTCTCTTTCATGATACTAACAGCAAGTGTGTTCAACTAGAATTTTATTGCTGTCATTTCCACCATCAGAAAAACAGACATTCTTATGTGGATAGATATAGATATTTGCTTCTGTTCCTTGATCCAGTGATAAAGGCCATGGTCTTTCACTGTTCTTAAAGGGGTTGTCCCACGAAAAATATTCTACAGTTTTCAAACAAGCTCCTGAATCTGAATACTTTTGTAATTGCATGTCATTACATTTTTTTTTATAGTTACTGAGTTATTCAATAATATGTATCTGTATAGGACCACTTAATTTCTTATTTCTTTGACCTGCTCACTGAGAAGGCAGCACATGCTCAGTTTCAACTTTTAACTGCCTCCTGAGCTGTGATAGGGAGAGCTGAGACACGCCCCCTGAACTGCAGCAGAATAGACACTCCCCTTGAGCTGCCAGCTTGATATAAATCTAGTAGAGCAATAAATGTGGAGATCTCTGGATCCATGTGAGTTGCAGGGCTGGGTCTAGCTTTGTTAGAAAGAGATTGGTATGTACTATATGATGTCTGATTTTCATTTTTTACATTATTCGTGGGATAACCCCTTTAAATGCAATATACGAAAAATGAGTTGCCTCTTAGTAATGCTGCATGACCAGGGACTAAAAAGAGAACTAGTAAGCTTTGCCTAAAAATAATCCCCATCTAACAGATTTTTCCTAGTTAGGAGAAGTGAATAGTACAGAGATTAGTGCAAGAGTTTACCAGTGTCGAACTGGGCTTCCAGAGCCTGGGCCCACCGCATGATACTCTGGGACTTTTGCAGGCCAGTTCAACTCTGGATAAAGCCCCAAATTTGATTCTTACGTTATCGTTAAACCGTTTAAAAATATGCCATTAACTTCCAGTATGTATATTATACAGAGGAGTTTAAAAGCTATGTACACCTTTGGGGCAATAATTATTGCATTGTACTCATTTTCAGCTAAAAATCTTTTTTTAAATTGGTCTTTATTACAACTATGGAACCTTTTTTCTGTACAGGGCTGAGATGCTCTAATAGAGGGATCTGAATTTTCTCTCTGCTCCTTCAGCCATCTAATCTGACAGGCTCCTTATCTCTGCTCTCTGAAATTATAACCACTCATTATAGCTCAGTTCTTATCATACTGATAAGAATGTGGCTTAAAGAGGACCTGTCCTCACTCTTGACATGCCCGTTTTAATAACTAGGTGCATTTCCAGTGTTATAACAATTATATTTTATTAAATCTATTCTTATGACTTTATGTTGTGCCAGTCTTTTATTATTTCAACTAGAATTTCTGAATGAATTGCTAGCAGTCTGCAGTAAGGGTACAGAGGGGTGGTAACCAGTTGGGGGTGTGTACCTGCACAGTCTGACAATGGCAACACTGATTGGATAGAGTGAGACTGTGTAGGGACATACACCCAATCTGGTTACCAACCCTCTGTACCCTTACTGCAGACTGCTAGCAATTCATTCATAACTTCTAGCAGGAGTAATAAAAGAATGGCACAACATAGAGACATAAGAGTAGATGCTCCAGAACGGTTAATACATGGGGAATGCATGTAGATACTAAAACAGACATGTCAGGAGTGGTGACAGTTCCTCTTTAAATAATTGTTTATGACCTGTTAGTAAATTAAAAGTGAAACTAAATAGTAGGATTCACACAGCTAGACAAACAGTCAACTCTTTGTGACAGAAAAATATTTTAAATTAACCCCTTCCCGCCCAGCGCTGTACATGTAAGGCGCTGCGGGAAGGGACTGCACCCGCCCGATCAGCGGCGGGGGTTCGGCTGTGCTCAGTAGCCAGACCCCTGCTGTATGTACCGGCATCGGTGAAAACACCGATGCCGGTGCATTAACCCTTCATGTGCCACGGTCAGTGCTGACCGTGGCACAAGCGATGCGGGCGGTGGGACAGGATGTCCATCGGGTCCCCTCCTGCTGTGACGGGGACCAGATGGCTTAGATGGCAGCCAGATGCCTTCCTTAGTAATACACTGACAGCCAATGCATTACAATACTTCTGTATTTTAATGCATTGTAAAGGGGATCAGATCCCCAAAAGTTAAAAAAGTGTAAAAAAAAGAAATAAAGTTTCAAGTTAAAAAAAAGCATCCTTTTCACAAAATAAAGTAAAAAAAATTGTAAAAAATAGGGAAAAAAGAAAAATAGACATATTAGGTATTGCCACGTCCGTATCGACGGCTCTATAAAAATATCACATGATCCAACACGCCAGGTGAACACAGTAAAAAAAAAAAACAGTGCAAAAACAGACATTTTTTGGTCACCTTCCCTTACAAAAAGTGTAATAGCAGGCGACCAAAAAGGCATATTTAACCCAAAATGGTACCAATCAAACTGTCATCTTGTCCCGCAAAAAATGAGACCCTACCTGAGACAATCGCCAGAAAAATTTAAAAAAATATGGCTCTCAGAAAATGGCAACACAAAAAAAAGATTTTATTCTGTTCAAAAATAAATCTAAAAATAAAAATTGTAGACATATTGGGTATCGCCTCGTCCGTAACAACCTGCTCTATAAAAATATTCATGAGATGCCCCCCCAGGTGAATGCTGTAAAAAAAATTTTTTTTAAAACTAGACCAAAACAGCCATTTTTTTCCTCTTGCCTCACAAAAAGTGTAATACCACACGATCAAAAAACCATATGTACCCAAAAATGATACCAATCAAAACTTCATCTCATCCCGTAGAAATTGATACCCTACCTAAGACAATCGCCCAAAAAATAAAAAAAAATATGGCTCTCTGAAAATGGCAGCACAAAAACAAGATTTAATTCTGTTCAAAAATGCAGCTAATGTGTAAAATTTAACAAAAATAAAAATGGTAGACATATTGGGTATCTCCGCATCTGTAACAACCTGCTCTATAAAAATATCACATGATTTGCCCCCTCAGGTAAATGCTGTAAAAAAAATTTTTTTAAAAACTATGCCAAAACAGCTATTTTTTTCACCTTGACTCACAAAAAGTGTAATACCAAGCGTACCCCAAAATGGTACCAATGAAAACGTCACCTCATCCCTCAAAAAATGAGCTCCCACATAAGACAATAACTCAATGGCTCCCGCAAACCAATCCATCAAAATCTGTGCTGCAAAATCCATATGGCGCTCCTTCTGTTCTGAGTCCTGCCATGTGCCCCCACAGCAGTTTACCACCACATATGGGGTGTTGCCGTATTCAGGAGAAAATGGGTAATAAATTATGGGGTACTGTTCTCCTGTTACCCCTTGTGAAAATGAAAAATTTGGGGCTAAAGCAACATTTTATTGGAAGAAATTAAACTTTTCATTTTCACAGTTTCCAAATTCCGTATAACGCTTAGGGGGTCAAAGTGGTCAGTACCCCCCTTAATATATTCTTTGAAGGGTGTAGTTTCCAAAATGGGGTCACTTTTTGAGGGTTTCCACTGTAGGGGTACGTCAGGGTCTCTCAATTACAAAATGGTGCCTAAAAACCATTCTAGCAAAATCCGTATGGCGCTCCTTTTCTTCTGACCACTGCCACAAACTCATAGAGACGTTTACCACCACATATGGGGTATTTCTGTAAACTGTACAATCATAGTAATGTATATTGAGGTTTAGTTTGCTGTTAACCCTTGCTTTGTTACAAGAAAAAATTATTAACATGAATAATCTACCAAAAAAGTGAAATTCTGAAATTTCACCTCTATTTTCCTTTTATTCTTGTGGAACACCTCATGGGTTAACAAAGTTTGTAACATCAGTTTTTTTATAATTTGAGGGGTGAAGTTTCTAAAATGGTGTCATTTATGGGTGGTTTCCATTATGTAAGCCCCTCAAAATCACTTTATATCTGAATTGGTGCTTAAAAAAAGGTTTTGGAAATTTTGTTGAAAATTTGAAAAATGGCTTCTAAACTTCTAAGCCTCCTAATGTCCTAAAAAAGTAAAATGACATTTATAAAATGATGCCAACATAAAGTAGACATATGGGGAATGTAAAATAATAACTATTTTTGGAGGTATTACTATGTATTTTGAAAGTAGAGAAATTGAAATTTGGAAATTTGCTAATTTTTACAAATTTTTGTATTGAAATGAAATATTTTGCCACAGATTTACTACTGTCGTGAAGCACAATATGTGACTAGAAAACAATCTCAGAATGGCCTGGATAAGTAAAAACATTCCAAAGTTATTACCACATATAGTGACACATGTCAGATTTGCAAAAAATGGCCTGGGCAGGAAGGTGAAAACAGGCCCAGGGTTGAAGGGGTTAAGACCTATTGAAAAAATTTATTTTAACCCAAAATGAGTAAAATGCAATCAATAAAAAAAAATTGCCTCCGAAGGTGCACATAGCCTTTAAATACTTAACATCAGGAACATCTAGCATTTCTATCAAATCTGACATTGAAGCTTCTTCAGAAGCAGCAGGACCCTGAGTTAGCTCAGCAACTTTATTCCATTTGTCTGCTTATGATGATGACTCAAGCATTATGACTTAGTTTGTGATTGTGCTACTGATAAAATTTATGTATGCAGAAAGAGAAAAAACTGTTTAACAGTATAAGTAGTGTTACAACGACCTTTTTTAAAGTCACCAGGCTCTTCTAATTGATGGGCATCTAATTAAATATAGAACAAAGTGCACCTCTCACTGTGCAATCACTATAGTAAGGGCAGGGTGATCTGAACTGTTCCAGTATATTAACAGCAGAAGGAACGCATCAGAAATAAAGCACTTTCTATACTTGCAGGGATCAGCTGGATTGTGCTCATGTGCTCAATTGCTCAGACATTACATCATCGAAATAAGAATGTTTTTTGCTACCAAAACTGTTATAGCTGTTATTAAAATATGCTTTACTTTTGTGGATTGGCATTGAAAAGTCGGGGACTTTCAATAAAAATATTAGTATTTTTATAAAGGTTCCTGTCCTGGATGAAATATTGCAATATTCTATCAAACCAAATGTGAGTTATTGTATCTTGGAATCTTTCATTGGATGTTGGGTGACAAATGGTAGCCTTCTGTGCCCCTCCAGCTTTGCTGGAAAGTAAGGAGTTGATTTAGCTAGCTTGCCCGGTTCCTCATTATAAACCTCATAATAATCCCCTTGGCTGCTGCAGAACATCATAATACACACCTCAGCTGCTGCAGAACCTCCTAATACACACCTCAGCTGCTGCAGAACATAATGCACATCTAAGTTGCTGCAGAACATAATATACATCTCAGCTGCTGCAAAACATAATACACACCTCAGCTGCAGCAGAAGATCATAATACACACCTCAGCTGCTGCAGAACCTCCTAATACACACCTCAGTTGCTGCAGAACCTCCTAATACACACCTCAGGTGCTGCAGAACATAATACACATCTCAGCTGCTGCTGAACATAATATTTTCGGATCTTCCATAGAGGTGAATGAAGGGTGGGCAAGTTTGCACGGCAAGCCCTCGTTCACTTTGGGGGCCCCATTCTAGAGATAGGTGTAGGTCTGAAAGGTAGGACCCGCACCTATCTGACATTGGTGGCATATCCTAACAATATGCCACCAATGTATTAGATGGGCCAAGCCATTTAAAGCTAATAATTGTCTTATGTGTATTGCAAAGTGGTATAGCTGAAAAATATAACTCGTCCCACAAGAAGCAATCCTTCATAAAGTAACATTGATTTCAAAATAAATGTAAATGGAGGCTGCCAGCAGTTTTGCCCATACTAATCTGCTGACAGAACTAAGGAGGGGGTGAGGAGAGCAAGGTAAACATAGCTTTTGTGGCGTGTTTATGATCAGGAGTAATGTTAATCAGCCAGACATTGCTCCTGCAAGTGTCCAGGGGGTGGAGCTTCACTGTGAAGTGCCCTTTCTGCTCCCTGAACGAAGCTTCTTCGCAACCCTTTCCCTCTGCTCTGAGTCACAGCTCTTGCACCCAACCAGGTGACTACTACAGCTGTCACAGTGAAGCCCTGCCTGGAGCACATGCAGGAGCAGAATCTGTCAGAATAAAATATATTCAAATTTAAACGTGTACTCACTACTCCTGATAAAAGCTCAGCAAAAGGTCTGTTTGTACTGCTCTCTAATGCTTGGTGCTGTAAGCAGTTTAGTATGGTCAAAACTGCTGACAGACTCCCTTTAAAAATTACTATGAAAAATGATTATACTATGCAAAAATTGATTCATATCTGGTACTGACATAAATGTAATGACTAGAGATGAGCGAGCAGTGCTCGTTACGAGCACTGTAACGCTCGGGTCCCGTGTGCAATGCCCGCAGGCATTGCGGATCCGTCCTCATCTGCATGTAAGTCAATGAGGACGGATCGTTTGGTATGACACTCATACCAGCACTGCTCGCTCATCTCTAGTAATGACCCATGGAATAAAAATGAAGGTGTTACTTATGCATAATAAAACAAAAAAACAATTACAGGATTGCAGCGCCCTCCCCTTCAAAAATATTAATTAAAGTTAATCAATGAGTTATAGGTAACAAAAAATATAGTAGCATTAAAAATATAACTGGTCCCGGTCCTTATATGGCTGCAACAAAAAAATAATAAAACAGCTATGGCTCATGGGATGTGACGATAAAAAATGGAAACAAATGCTTAAAGAAACACCTCAACCAGAAAGTGGTACTTTTTTTTAAACTCAATGTCCTTGACTTATCATCAGAGGACATTTTGAAGTTTGTCTTCACATTTGTTTATTTGAGCAAAGGTCATAGTCTGTGCCACAAATTTATGAAAGTGGCGCACAGCACTTGTTAAATTTAGGACAGGCAAACTATCACTTTCTGACTTAGGGCTCATGCACACAACTGTATGTATTTTGCGGTCCGCAAAAATGGATCCGCCAAAAGAACAGATGACGTCTGTTTGCATTCAGTATTTTGCAGAACGGAACAGCTGGGCCCTAATAGAACAATCCTATCCTTGTCCGTAATGCGGACAATAATAGGACATGTTCTATTTTTTGTGGAACGGAAATACGGACTTACAGAAACGGAATGCGCACGGAGTAACTTCCGTTTTTATTGCGGACCCATTGAAATGAATGGTTCCGCATACAGTCCGCAGAAAAAACGGAACGGACACAGAAAGAAATTACAGTCATGTGCATGAGCCCTTATTTGGAGTGCAGGTGAGACGCCCACAAGCAGTTGGAGTTCACTTAGCAGGAGCAGAAAATAACTTTAGCCTGTCTTACGATAAAACCAGTCAAAATGCTGAACCAGACATAACCAGTTTGACAAATCAGGAACCAATATTCATACAAAACATTAAAAAAAAAATTTGGGCTATTTTTCCTTTTCATTTTGGCAGTACTATACCATTCAAAATCCAAAATACCAGCCGCCCGTTTTTAGAAAGAAAAAAAATAATTACATAGAAATATTCACATATACAGTAGGTGACTCAAATTTGACGGTAGTGTCCCTTTCAAGCCTAAAATAGGCTGTGTCCGTGGAGGGGTTAATTCTGCTCTGTCATTAGGTAACTATTATAAGCTCTGCTGGAATAACTGGAAGTCATTTAATTGCTAACTATGCTGCTTTTCTTACTTTTCTACGTTTTCTGCTGCAAACCTCGTACTTACGTTACATGCCGTTTCGGTTTTGCTTCTTGTTTCTTCACAGGACACAGAAACGCTGGTATTATTCAAGCTTGGAAGTGAATTAACGCATTAGCTCATGCATACTAGAAGAATAGCATGCACTGAAACGGGTAAACTTCTGAGCAGAACAAATATTTGTGCTACATCTTTTAATACATGCTTCAAGCTGTTTCCCAACTGCTTTTTTCCTTTGTATTATGTATAATCACTTCAGTATTATGCCGCTGCATAAAGCCGAAATTAACAACTGAAGGAATTGAAGATTTCAAATTATTCATGTCAATTTATTGCCAAAACGGCCAGCCTGGATGCATGATAAATGTGTTTTTCTAATTTCTTAGCTCCAGGCAACATCTCCATCGTTTGCAGTGCTAAGAACGATGCTAATAACATCTGTGAAACTTGGCCAAACCATTGCTGTCTTGTTGTAACATATTCATGCACGAAAATAGCCAGCATGAAATTAGAAAGAGCGTGTGCCTGCCGAGCAAAATTAGCCCAATTATTTTTTTTCCATGTGAAGTATAAAACTAAAGATAGCTTGAAAATGAAAACGAAATTTATGATTTTCAAAAGGAATATTTTTATGGACTGCAGAAGTCCTGAGTTATTTAAGGTGATATTTCAACACAGGACTACAATGGTGCTCAGTCTAAGGCCCCTTTCACACGACAGTATTTTTTGCGGGCTCTGATCCGCATTTTTCACGTGAAAAATGCGGACCCATTCATTTGTATGAGTCCGCAAAAAATACTGAGAGCATACGGTGTGCTGTCCGCACCCGTATGCCCGTTCCGTAGTCCCGCAAAAAAGATGGAACCTGTCCTATTCTTGTCCGCAAAACGGACAAGGATAGGCATTGTTATAATGTATCCGCAAAAAAAACGGATGCCATACAGACGGCATCCGTTTTTTTTGCGGATCCGCAATTTGCGGACCGCAAAACACAACGTTCGTGTGAAACCGACCTCAGGCTCCATTCACACGTCCTGTTTTTCTTTCCTGATTCGATCCTGATCCTGATCTGGATCCATTCATTTCAATGGGTCCTGAAAAAATCAGGATCGAATCAGGAAAGAAAAACAGGACGTGTGAATGGAGCCTAAGGCCACATTCACACGTCCGTATGTGTGCACATCCTGGAAAACGGTCAGTTTTTTGCGGATCCGTTGTTCCGCAAAAAGCTCAGTTTTTCCAGGACATCCGTTCCGTCTTTCCGTAAAAAACGGAAAAGATGTGTCCATATGTCATCCGTTTTTTGCGGATCCGCAAAAAACGGAAGGATGAATAATATCTTTTTTTTTTCACCCCTCCTGGAACGGAATCCGCAAATACGCATGACATGCGGATGCCTTTCCGCATGTCTTCCGCATTTTTTGCGGATCCATAGACTTTCATTGTGCTATGGACCGCAATTCGGGAGAAAAGTAGGACAGGAGAATTTCTGTTTGCGGATCCGCAAAACGGAACGGAACAGATTAACGGATGCGGACAACACACAATGTCCGCAGATTATCAGGACCCATTGAAATGAATGGATCCGCAAAATATCCGCAAAAACCGTCCGCAATTGCGGAACGGATGCGGATAGATTGCGGATGTTTTAAATGGACGTGTGAATGGGGCCTAAGGCCTCTTTCACACAAACATTGTGTTTTGCGGTCCGCAAAAAAAATGGATGTCGTCCGTATGGCATCCGTTTTTTTTTTGCGGATCCATTGTAACAATGCCTATCCTTGTACGTTTTGCGGACAAGAATAGGACATGTTCTATTTTTTTTTGCCGGGCTACGGAACGGGCATACGGATGCGGACAGTACACAGTATGCTCTCAGTATTTTTTGCGGACCCATAGAAATGAATGGATCAGGATCAGGATCGAATCAGTAAAGAAAAACAGGACATGTGAATGGAGCCTAAGGACTCGTTCACATTTCCGTGTCAGTGTGTGCTGCTCCTAGTTACCACTGTGTGCACAGTGCATCAGCACACAACCGATGAGAGGAGGAGCAAGCACAGTTATATGTACCATCTTAATCAAGGTCGCCTATTAGATAGGTGGGGCAAATGTGCACATGAACGCTACTCCCAGGATAGAAGCACATTCACACCTGAAGGCGCCATTCCTTCGAGACAAATAAAAAAAAATCACGGAGAAAAGATACAAAACATCCTGCACAATATGATAGTAAATATGCGGATGTGCATGGCTACATTTATAAAATCACAGAAAATAATGCACTAGAACAATAGATATACTGACCCTATTAATATGACTCTCACTGTCACAAGAAAATCTACATTTGGATATTAGAAGGATAATAATTCAGGTTACTATAGTATTATTTCTGCTTCACACTTAGGCCTCATGCACACGAACGTGTGCCAGCTGTGCCCATGCTGCGGGCCGCAAACTGCGGTCCGCAATGCACGGGCACTGACCGTGAGGCCACTGCATGTGGATCGCAGACCCATTCACTTGAATGGGGTCCGCAATCCGCATCCAAGGGTCCGCACTGCAAAAAAGTAGTGCTTGCGCTACTTTTTTGCAGTGCGGAGGTACGGCCAGAAACACCACGGAAGCACACCGTAGTGCTTCTGTGGTGTTCCGATCCGTGCCTCCGCTCCGCATCTCCCGGATCGCGGACCCATTGAAGTGAATGGGTCCGTGATGCGGCCTGCACATGGCCGGTGCCCGTTTATTGCGGACCCGCCGTATGCGGCCCGCAGCATGGGCACGGCCGCCACACGTTCGTGTGCATGAGGCCTTAATGTTGGTTGTCTTATATATGTGGTTCAACAAGTTTCTTTAAAAAAATGCCATTTGTGCAGTAATAACAAGACAAAATTGTAATAATGACATTTTTAAATCCCAGTTCCTGTTTTTTACTCTTAAGTTGCAACAGTATGAAAAAGTCATTTGCATATTGCCAGTATCTGAAGCAATTTCCAGAAACACTTGATGTGTGAAGGTACACCACTGAAGACCATTTTTTGTAACTTAAGTAATACGTTCTGTGCTGATTAATTTCTTAACACGTCTTTATGGCACAGTTCTGTTTTTCTGAGAGAATACTCCAAACCCCCTGCATAAACAGGATGACAGTAAAATTCTGACTACTTGCAGTGACCACTAGAGGGAGCTATAAACAGTGTGCAGTAGTATCCGAAACTACCCCTAGTAGAGATGACTGAATAAACTAAAACAGGAGGGGAGCGAGGAAGCATTGAAAAACTATAAGGAAAAAAATAGAATTTGTAAAAGACAAATAAAAGCAGCTAAACTAGAGACTGAAAGACTAATTGCTAAAGAGAGTAAAACTAACCCTAAAATGTTCTTCAATTATATAAATACTAAAAAGTATAAATCTGAAGGTGTCGGCCCCTTACAGAGTAATGAGGGGGGAGTAGCAGAGAGCGATGAGGAGAAAGCAAAACTCTTAAATATTTTTTTCTCCACTGTATTCACTGAGGAAAATAAACTGTCAGATGAAATGCAGAATATAAAAGTGAATTCCCCTTTAAAAGTGTTCTGTCTGACCCAGGAAGAAGTACTAGGGCGTCTTAAAAAGATTAAAATAGACAAATCGCCAGGACCGGATGGCATACACCCACGTATCCTAAGAGAATTAAGTAATGTCATTGCCAGACCCTTATACTTAATATTTAAGGACTCTATACTGACAGGGAGTGTTCCACAGGATTGGCGCATAGCAAATGTGGTGCCAATATTCAAAAAGGGTCCAAAAACAGAGCCCGGGAACTATAGGCCGGTAAGTTTAACATCTGTAGTGGGTAAACTGTTTGAGGGTTTTCTAAGAGATGCTATCTTGGAGTACCTCAATGAAAATAAGCAAATAACTCCATATCAGCATGGCTTCATGAGGGATCGGTCGTGTCAAACCAATTTAATCAGTTTCTATGAGGACGTAAGTTCTAGACTTGACCGCGGGGAATCAATGGATGTCATATATCTGGACTTCTCCAAAGCATTTGACACTGTACCACATAAAAGGTTAGTATATAAAATGAGAATGCTTGGCCTTGGAGAAAATGTCTGTATGTGGGTAAGTAACTGGCTCAATGATAGAAAACAGAGGGTGGTTATTAATGGTACATACTCAGATTGGGTCACTGTAACTAGTGGGGTACCACAGGGGTCAGTATTGGGCCCTATTCTCTTTAATATATTTATTAATGATCTTGTAGAAGGCTTGCACAGTAAAATATCAATTTTTGCAGATGACACTAAACTGTGTAAAGTAATTAACACAGAATAGGACAGTACACTGCTACAGATGGATCTGGATAGACTGGATGCTTGGGCAGAGAAGTGGCAGATGAGGTTTAACACTGACAAATGTAAGGTTATGCATATGGGAAGGAATAATGCAAGTCACCAGCACATACTAAATGGTAAAACATTGGGTAACTCTGACATGGAAAAGGACCTAGAAATTTTAGTGAACAGCAAACTAAGCTGCAGAAACCAGTGTCAGACAGCTGCTGCCAAGGCCAATAAGATAATGGGTTGCATCAAAAGGGGCATAGATGCCCGTGATGAGAACATAGTCCTGCCACTTTACAAATCACTAGTCAGACCGCACATGGAGTACTGTGTACAGTTCTGGGCTCCTGTGAACAAGGCAGACATAGCAGAGCTGGAGAGGGTTCAGAGGAGGGCAACTAAAGTCATAGCTGGAATGGGTGGACTACAGTACCCAGAAAGATTATCAAAATTAGGGTTATTCACTTTAGAAAAAAGACGACTGAGGGGAGATCTAATAACTATGTATAAATATATCAGGGGTCAGTACAGAGATCTCTCCCATGATCTCTTTATCCCAAGGACAGTGACCATGACGAGGGGACATCCTCTGCGCCTGGAGGATAGAAGGTTTGTTTACAAAAATAGAAGAGGATTCATTACGGTAAGAGCAGTGAGACTATGGAACTCTCTGCCTGAGGAGGTGGTGATGGTAAGTTCACTAAAAGAGTTCAAGAGGGGCCTGGATGTATTTCTGGAGGGTAATAATATTACAGGTTATAGTTACTAGATATGGGTTGTTGTTGATCCAGGAGTAATTCTGATTGCCTGATTGGAGTCGGGAAGGAATTTTTTCCCCTAAAGTGAGGAAAATTGGCTTCTACCGCACAGGGGTTTTTTGCCTTCCTCTGGATCAACTTGTAGGAAAACAGGTCGAACTGGATGGACAGATGTCTTTTTTTCGGCCTTATAAACTATGTTACTATGTTACTATGATTTGTATGAATCAAATAAAAAAAAAATCAGACTTCTTGAGCAATGAGGGCCTGGTCCCGCTGCTCCAGAGACTCCTTCCTCCTCTTTGATTGACAGGGCAAGACATCTGACCTGGCCCTATCAATCAGGTGCCGAGTAGCGGTGCAAGCAGAGGCTCCCCTACTGCTACCTGAGCAGCGCAGATGCTGACTGTGCATGTGCTGCTATGCTGCTGTATCTTTACATGAGCAGCACATGCACAGTGCCATATGCACTGCTCGATCTGCTCATCTCTAACACCCAGCGATGGTAAGAGACAGTCAGAATTGTATCATTTGACACACTGTATCAGAAAAATGGAGCTGTGGCCCATATGTGCATATATTAGTACATGGATCAACACAGATTGTTAGACCTTTAATAATGATATTGTGTTGAAAGGCAGACATTCACTTGAAGGGCATGGATGTGGGTTGTATTAGCTGGGCTATAATTTCAGCTGGTATTACACAGATCTAGTTATTCCTACCCGACCTTTGTTGATATTTTTCATGGAAAATGTTCCCTGTGAAAACTACTTGCAGATATAATTTCTGTGCATGTCTGCGCTTGTACTGCTCATCAGAACCGATCATTTCTGCACAATACAGATAATTACAAATACAGCTCATGGTCTTTTTGTCCATTAAATTTACTTTCTATGAACCTGTTCAATCAGTTCCATTTTCACAATCCTGAGAAGAAGGAGCCGCAGGTTGCCAGTGGAGAAGAGGTCACACATAGGTAGTCTCACTTCATCTAAAAGCACATTGGACTATTTTCATAGCTCCAGTGGAAAGGAACCATGCACATCCCCAAGAAAGAAGCACCTCAATGATCACATTTATTAACATTATCATTCCATTAGTTATTTTTGGATATCCCTCTGCATATGTGTCTTCATTTGGTAAGATTACTGGTCAGAATGCTGCAGTTACAAGCTGGTAAAATGACATGCCACCAATGAAACATTGTAACCTCTGATGTTACTTATCTGTAAACTTGTTGCAAAGTGCACACCTACCAGAACATAATTCATAATGCACTGTATGTTATAGGGAATCTGTGAGTTTAAAAACACCCCCCCCCCAAAAAAAAAATAAAAAAAATACAGTAAGCGGTGAATAGTGTAGGTGTCACAGAATACAATTATGTAATTTTTATCTTCATACGGTCTAAGGCTGTGCTCCAACAAACCAACAGTAAAATGTATTGTGAGGACTCCTTTTTGAGTCCTCACTATTATGTGCGTGAGCGCAGGAGTCCTCTCAATACATTTTACTGATGGCCTGTGGGAGCACAGTGTCAGAATGCAAGTGAGTATGAGGATGACAATTACATAACCGGACTTAGCACTCGGAGCCAACAGATTCCCTTTAAATTTAGGAAGGATAACTCATACCTCAAGAATATCTTCATAGCCTTGTAGAAATGTGGCTGAACATGCACACAAGTAATTAAATGAGGTTGTCCATAGGAAAGGTCATTAATATCAGATCCGTGGGGGTTTGACACCCGGTACCATAACCCAGCTATTTTGGGCAGCAGTGGTGTTGGAAACTATGCAGTGTACAGGGCGGAAGCAGAAGGCTCTGTACGCTGTGTAGTTTCTGGCACTGACGTACTTCAGCAGAGCTCCTATTTACTTGAATGAGAACTGATTTGTAATACTACGGCACGGCCACTACACCCTGTACACAGGCCCGTTTCTATAGGCGGGCGAGGGGAGCGACCGCACGGGGCGCAGGTGTCTGGGAAGAAGAGGGGGGAGCTGCGCTGCCTTATATCTTCATACAGGCTGAGCTGCGCTGGGTTACTTACCAACTCCGGCTCCTCCAGCTCACAGGTCTGCGCTGCTGTGTTCTGGCTGCCTGCAGCGTCAGGACGTACAGAGCGCTCTCTGACCTGACGCTGCAGAAGGTCAGGTGACTGCAGCGCGGGCCCTGTGAAGAGGAGACAACAGGAGACCACCGGAAGAGGAGAGGAGCGGCTGAGAAGAAAAGGTAAGTTCATTTATTTTTTTTAAGTCTGATCTGAGGTCTGATAAGGGGGTCTGGATGGCTAATAAGGGGGTCTGAAGGGCCGATGGGGGGTCTGAAGGTCTGATCTGAGGTCTGATAAGGGGGCCTGATAATGGAGTCTGATAAGGGAGTCTGAAAGGCCGATAAGGGGTGTCTGAGGACTGATAAGGGGGGTCTGATAAGGGGGTCTGATAAGGGAGTCTGATAAGGGAGTCTGATAAGGGGGGTCTGAAGGGCTGATAAGGGGGGGTCTGAAGGGCTGATAAGGGGTCTGAGGTCTGATAAGGGGGGTCTAAGGTCTGATAAGGGGGTCTGAAAAGCTGATAATGGGGGTCTGAGGTCTGATAAGGGGGTCTGAAGGGCTGATAAGGGGGTCTGAGGTCTGATAAGGGGGTCTAAGGTCTGATAAGAGGGTCTGAAAAGCTGATAAGGGGGGTCTGAGGGCTGATAAAAGGGGTCTGAGGGCTGATAAAAGGGGTCTGAGGTCTGATAATGGGGTCTGAAGGGCTGATAAGGGGGGTCTGAGGTGTGATAGGGGGTCTGAAAAGCTGATAAGGGGGGTCTGAGGTCTGATAATGGGGTCTAAAGGGCTGATAAGGGGGTCTGAAGGGCTGATAAGGGGGTCTGAAAAGCTGATAAGGGGGTCTGAGGTCTGATAAAAGGGGTCTGAGGTCTGATAATGGGGTCTGAAGGGCTGATAAGGGGGGTCTGAGGTCTGATGGGGGTCTGGTCTGAGGTTTTATACATGGGGGGGGTTCTGACATGAAGGTCTAATAGGGGTCTGATCTGAGGTCTGATATGGGGTCTGACAGACGTCTAATGAAGGTCTGGTCTGAGATGGGGGTCTCATCTGAGGTTTGATATAGGTCTGATCTGAACAGTAAGGGGGTATTTTTTGTACTGGCACATTATCTGTGCGGGACCAGTATATTCCAGGGGACTGTTTCTACAGTATAGTTTTGGGGGGAACAGCGGGCACAGTATTAGAGGTGGCAAAATGGAATGTTCAGAAAGTGAGGAGGATGATTGAAAAGTAGGAAACTAAAATGTCTGTTTGTCAAACTCTGCAGAGAGAAGAGATGGCTGAAAAAAATCATCATGGCGGTCTGGTCTGACAGGAGAAGATGAGGAAAGAGAACATCTACATCACAGAAGACGTCACTAGATGTAAGAGGTACATATGTGGAGCTGTATGTCCCTGTACAAGCGCTGCTTTCTCTGCTCTGTTTACCTGATCACCACTGCAAATGAGCAGGTGAACAAAAAAGAGAAAACATCATTTCATTTTTTACCTCAGGCAGCAGAAAAGCTAGAATCGGCCCTGCTGGTAGTTATACCCCTGTAGCATAGTGTGCAGGGTGGCGGGGGGCTGTGCATAAGTCAGTGCTATTTGATGGGGGGGGGGGCGCTTTTTTAATGTTCGCCCTTTTGTTAAAATTCCCTAGAAACTGCCCTGCCTGTACAGAGCTGTGTTTCATACACTGTATCGTTTCCGGGACTGCGGCTACCTAAAACAGCTAATCAGTAGGGGTGCCAGGTGTTTGACCCCCCCCCTATCTGATATTGAGGACCTATACTGAGGAAAGCTCATCAATATCGGTACCTCGGACAGCCCCTTTAAAGCCTTTCCATACAGAATACATGAAGATGATATTCCATGCTTCTAGCAGGACTCAGGGCAGTAACATGTGTATAGGTCCCTATTAAAAGGATTTTCTCCTCTAGAAGCAATGCATTCGATATATCATACCATCATTTCTTTCGTATAGAATCTGACAGAAAAATACTTGGTATGTCTCTGGATGATATTGTAGGCTTATAGTGGAGGCCCATAGACTTCTAAGTGCAGTGCAGTTTTGAACTTGCACATATACATAAAATTATCATTTTTGCCAGGTGCAATACAACTCCTCCTCCAGCTAGTGAATAAGTATGAATCATATATATGACATCCTGTTACTTATAGTTGTCATAGCAACACTGATCAGGAAGAGTACACTGAGAGTACACTAATATATGTTGGTAGTTGCTGCAAGTTTTTGTTAACCCTGTAATACCAGATATATTTTGGGGCTTAAAGAAGTTTCTCACCAAGACATAGGCCGTATGGACGACACAGACTCACCAATCCTCACCACTATGAACCAGAAAGGAGAGCCCCATTTAAATGGCTGCCTATGTAATATTACATGAAATGTATTGCTTGCTTGTGTGGCTTTTGGGCTGTCCACAAAAGAAAGTGAATGGGTATAAAAAGGGTAGGTATGCCATAAATGTTGAAGATGGGGAAACTCATTTTATAAGATTTTCCGAGACTTTAATATTGATTACCTATCCTCTGGATAGGTGATCAGTATCTGACCGGTGGGGGTCCAATACCCAGGACCCCCAACGATCAGCAGTTTTAGAAGGCATCAGTGCATGACTGTGTGTGTGACATGGGGCTTAACTTTAGTAATGTGAATTTTTGAGTGTCTTTAACATGGGAAATCACTAACAATGTTGTTAGCTTCTCCTAGCACTGCCAAGTGCATGACGGATGGTTCCTGCTATGGATTTGTCATTGGGGTCAAGAGCTTGAAGCTAGATGTTTGTGCCATGTTAAATATGTTTCTTTAAAAAAAAAAAAAGAATAACCCATTTGAAGAGAACCTGTCACCATGAAAATGCAGTTCATTCTTTAGGCAGCATGTTATAGAGCAGGAGGAGCTGAGCAGATTGACATATACCATGTTTTTTTAGGGGAAAGACTCTGTAAAACTTTTATAGATAAGAGCAGGAGATGTGATAAAAAAGACACCTGTTTAGTCCTCCAGAGCACCAGGATTGCTGCTCTGGAGGTCCCCACTGGTCTTCATTTACTTCCCTACCTGTCCTAGTGATGATGTATTATACATCCACATGACTGACCTCTGCAGTGATCTTTGCATATATGACACGAAAGCCCTGTGGTCAGAGATTGCCTGCATTGGTTATGTGCATGTACGGTGCATCGTCACTGCAGGACAAGTAAACGGAGCCCAGCAAGGACCATAGGACCAGTGATGCTGGATCGGCAATGGAATGAACAGGTGATTATTTTCTTATTTCATCCATTGTTCTACTCTTAGTTTTAAAATTCTGGATAACCCCTTTAATGAGGTTACGGTTTCATGAGTAAGTTCTTCACTGGAACAACTATAAAATGTAATAATGCTTTTCACCACGTGTCCACTGACTGCTCGCATGTAAGTCAAAACCACAAGGCTATTTTCTCTCATCAGTACAAATTGGCTTTCACACGCATCCTCGACTACAACCAGAAGTCCTTTGTGACTGTGATCTCTTTGGGGAGAGAAATGCCATGGGTAATGTATGTCTGCGAATAATTATGCTATTTTCAGCTTCAAGCTCTATAGAACAGTTACTGCTCACAAAAATTCAGGCTTCCAGCAAGCGTTCATTATGAGGGGTGTAGCTATAGGGGGTGCAGAGGTATCAGTCACTACTGAGCCTGAGGAGGCCCAAAGACCCTTGTTCTGCATAAGAAGACACCGGTATTATAGAAAGTGCATGCTGGTCCATTTATACCTCTGGCTGGAGGGAAGGGGTTAGGTCAAGAATTTGGCATGGGGGAGTGCCATTTCAATTTTTGCCTCAGGCAGCACAAAGGCTATGTGCTTCTCTGCCCCTGGCCAAAAAACACTGAGGGAAGGGGAGCACAAGCCACACTCTTGCCCATGAGCCTTTAGCTACACCCCTGCAGATTATATATTCCAGCAATATTAAAGAGGTTCTCTATCATTTAACCTATCCTCGGATAGGCCATCAATATGAGATAGGCTGGGGTCCGACTGCCGGTACCCCAGTCAATCAGCTGTTTGAGAAGGCTACATCACTCCAGTGATTACAGTGGCCTCCTTGCAGCCAAGCACAGCACCATATATTATATAGCGGCTGTGCTAGGTATTGCAGCTCAGCCCCTTTCACATGAATGGGACTGAGCTGTGCCTAGACCATGTGACTGATGAATGTGATGTCGCATGGCTTAGGAAGAGGCCTAAGCCCTCACAGAGTGCTGCGGCCTCTTCGCACAGCTGAAATGTGGGGGTCCTGAGAGTCAGACCTCCACTGATCTCATTTTGGTGACCGACCATATCCTGAGGATAGGTCATCTAAAAATCACGCCGGATGCACAAAAGCGATGACCGTTTTATGCTAGATTGTGCTGCTTTGGCCTTTAACATAATAGTGCAGATTTTAATTGGTGAATGCCGCTATTTCTCCTTTCTGTTTTAAGGTTATGAAGACTGAGCGACAATTTAATGTATGCTGAGCACCATGTAAAGCAAAAACGCACAAAGTGTCTAATCCTATGAGGTTACCAAGACTAGGGGCTAGGGACAAGCAAAAGTTCACCAGATTCGCAATGCCAATTTGTGGTTAAACTATAAACCACTTTATTATCACAGCCAACTTTGGCTAAGCAGCAGTTGTTACATGTGGCCTTACCATCATGGTTGGTGTGCGTCATGTTTATTAAGTAGATGCAATCGTTTTGAGACTTATACAGACTTTCTAGATACATTTGAATCTTATTTTTCCGAATTTGTGTCACTGAGTTGTAAAAGGGGCATGACCTGTTCTAGGCTAGACTACAGTACAAAATGTTTACTAGTAATTACTCAGCCTGAAAAACACGCTTATTCCCACCACAAATATGGTTTATATATGTTAGCTCCAAGAAATGACATCTGCAATGCAGTATCAGGAACCCTTAGTCAGGGGGAAGTTGAAAAATAGTTTTTGTGTAAGTATGAACGAGAAAAGACTGCTGAATTGCAGCTCTTGCTTACCAAGGTTTGCCTACTCATGACAGTGAGGTCAATGATCACTGTGTAGAAAGTGATCAAAAGGGCACAAATTAAAGAAAATTCCATCTTCTACTATTTGCAGTTATTAACGCAGCAATAACGTTTTCTATCAGCCATCCTTTGTGTCAGTAGAGTGACTTCTCTGAACAGGTGCAGTAAATATCGCGAGTAGATATCCTTTTACTAGGGAGTGGAGGAGCCCTCATTCCATCAGAATCCATTTGGCCAATCATGAATTGCAATGCATGTGATACACTTCATGTTGCTATTGGCCCGAGGTGGGTGAGCAGGAAGGAGATGGGCCGATTCCCAGCCTATTTAAACCTTGGGAGGTTCAGTATTGTGCACGGCTTATCGTTAATACCAGTGTGATGCTATTAAGCTGAAATCTGAATTTGAACAAGTCTAACTTGACCCCTGATGAGATGTGACGATGGGAAACACGTAGGGTCATTGTCAATGGATGCAATGCATATCTGCAGTGAATGGATAGTCTAGGGGGCCAGAAAATTTATGTCAGACTAATGCTGTTTATAGAGTAAATGTCCCTTTTCTAGAGCGCGCTGGACCTCCGCATGTCTGGTTAGCTGTGTATGTGTTGAAATGGACATGGCATCTGTTTGCATGCGGTGGGCACTAAGTTCAATAGGTTCCAGGGTGTTGGAGGTGCACACATCTCTGTTTGCTTTCAGGACGACATAAGATTGTTGAGTGTCACTTGTCACGGTTTGCTAGGGGAAATATATAGTACTGGTAATGTGGGGTTCAATAAACAAGATATCTATAGTTCATTGGCCATTAGTACAGGCTCTGCACATATGATATGTGCCAATAATATGAGGTCCAACTATATGGACTGCTAGTGTTAAACACCGTTTTATTTCTCAGAGTTTTAATGCATATCAATAAAGTATATCTTTTTTATTCTTTGTCAGTTTATCCCTGATATACTGTGAATAAACCAGGTGTTGTGGTTCAAGCTTACTGGCTGCAGTGTAATCTGGCTGCATGTACTTTTATGTACTGGCTGCGATTGACGTTCCCATGTATGCTGGTTGCTTGGGTGCTGCGTGCTGGCTGCAGCCTTCTTAGTGTGTGAGCTGTGTCCTGTGGGTATTCTGGTCCTTGTGTCTGTATCACAGTGCGGTTCACTGTGACACTGTGTGACGTGTATGATGGCTGCATGTGCTCTTGCTTATTGGCTGCGGTTGACGTCCCTGTGTATGCTGATTGCTTGTGTGGTCGTGCTGGATGTGGTCTTCTATTGTGTGTGAACTGTTCCATGTGAATTAGGTATGTGTTCCCTGTGTTTATTTAAGGTTAATGCTTCCCTGAGCTTGTTTGAATATCATGTGGTCAGGTACCTTAATGACCATGCTATTTAGACCTGTGTGTGATATGTCTGGGAGTTCAGTATGACTCCAGGAATGTTGAGTGCAGGATGCTTGCTCTCCTGACCTATGTCTTTGTTATTCTTCTATAACTTGTGTGGTCAGCCTGGTTATTCATTAATGTCTTTTTGTCTTGATCTGTCTGTGAACGCCATGCTCCCTGTATTCCAGTTCCGCATGGGTTCCAGGCATGTTTGTATATATGTCTGTGAATGCCATGCTTCCTGTTCCATATGAGTTCCAGGCATGTTTTTATGTCTATCTGTGAACACCATACTTTCTGTTCTGCATGGGTTCCAGGCCTGTTTGCATGTCTGTTTGTGAATGCCATGATTCCTATTCCGCTTGGGTTTCAGGCATGTTTGTATGACTGTCTGTAAACGCTATGCTCCCTGTTCCATATAATTTCCAAGCATGTTTGTATATCTGTCTGTGAACACCATGCTTTCAGTTCCGCATGTGTTCGAGGCATGTTTGCATATCTGTCTGTAAACGCCATGCTCCCTGTACCCTAATCCGCATGGGTTCCAGGCTATGTAACTATGTTTCTATGTTGTAATGTCTTCATGTTCTGTCTGTGAACGTCATGTTTTCGCATGGGTTCCAGGTATGTTTGTACAGAGGCAGCTAAGATAAACTTATATACAAATACTGTGAGTTATCTAGTGCCTCACCACTTGGAAAAAGATGAAATTGAGGTGCTCTACTTTGTGGCTCACCCGTGTAAAAATCAAAGGAAGTGGTTAGAGTAGGTAAGTAGGCACACTCACAATTGGGATCAAATGTACAGTGTATTGGTAGTAGCAATTATATAGCCCAACAAACCTTAGGTCACTAAAATTGGGAATGCTCAATAAAATATAGATATTTATTATTACATAAGGCAATTATAAGAAGATAAAAAATATAAATGATGAAAAAAAGGATATAATAATAAATGAAGAAAAGAATATATGAAAATTGAGATAAAAATTAATAATAATAAAAAGGAAGAAAAAAAGCGCTGGATTGTTATCAGGTAAATTGCTAAAAAATGGTTAGCATAAATGACTATTTAGAAAATTGTCCAACAATATCCACAGTAACCAAAATACAGGTGATTCTGTCTCTTAGTAGGGAAATAGTAGCAGAATAGTAGCAATTGCCTCTTTTTAGCAATAATCTCTTAATATAGATATGAGTATATATCTATATTAGTAAGAGAGACAGTTGGCTGCGTTCATTGATATATTGGAATCTTCTGTATGCCGGTATTTGGCTGAACCGCAGGGTATATTGTGCCTATATTTGTCTCTTGGACAATACAGTATTGCAGTTGCCCAGGGTGTACAATGCCAGCAATACGCGCTTAAATAAGGTAGCTCAAGTATTGGTTGCCAGTTAGACTGGGTATGTTACCCTCCTTCTCGATGTCTCTTCCCCGCTTGTCCGATGAGCGATGCTGGTCCTGGCTGCATGCATCTGTGAAGCGCGCCCTTTTCCGGCGTTCCACGTGGCGTCCCACGTGGTCGCTCGTGTTGTTTGAATGAATGGGGCGTGCTGCCTCTGGAGATTTTGCCGGCTGCTTTGATTGTGTCGGTTTGGACAATATCCCACAATAATAGGAAGACAGTTAGATGTTGTAATTCCTTCTATGGATTTCACAGTAATATTCTCAACATTTGTTGGTTATAATTTCCTCGTGGGTAGCTCTTCTCCCTCCAGCCAGATCTCTACACTGCTATATTGGTCCCAAACGCGTTTCTGGGATAAACCCCTTCCTCAGTGGCTAGCCAAGCTAAACTTGATGGTTAATGCGTTAAGTACAGAATGGCAAGGAAATGTTAATTGACTTTTCAATGGATTCCAATGGCTTTTGTCATGACATAACCAAGATAACACTGTGGCGTGCTATCAGAATCTATTTTAGCTTGGCTACATCTGTATGTCTGTCTGAGAACACCATGCTCCCTGTTCTGCAAGGATTCCAGGCATAATTGTATTTCTCTGATTATGTTCTGATCTGTCTATGTTCGCCATGCTCCTTGTTTTCTGATTTGCATGGATTCCTGGCTATGTGGCTCTGTCGTTGATCCTGTATCCTGTTCTTGTGTCTGAAATGTGTGTCTTGTGTGTATATCATATGCCTGGAAAGCTGGTGCCATGCACCAGTGCTTCAGTTTTCTTGCTGGTCAGCTACCAAGTGTACCGGGGCCATCCCAGGAGGTATTGGTTCAATCGCCCCGCTGCGACGAAGACGAGATCCCTGTATAAGGGTTAAAGGGTAAAAACCATGGGAACACCGGAATGATGCCCTTAGGGTTAGGCTCAAAGTCAAACTGGTCACTTGGCACGGTAGTTACACTTCTGCCACTGATCTGTCTGATCCATACAGCTTGCTCAGATACGAAACACGCATCTTAGTTGCGGTTATGTGATGTGACAGTCGCAGAAAATCCAGACCTGATGGATTTTGTGTTGCAGGTTGTAAGTCGCCCTTGTCTTTTACTCCATTAACTTTTGTGTAGGTTGCACACGACACGTGACTCACATGCATCTTGCCTTTATTTTTACAGCCAAAATAGTCTTTTTTCTGTGACTTGCTGTCATGTGACCCGTCTCCTAGTAGCCCCAGCCTAAAAGATAAGTCTGTTCTCACATAAAATGTGCAATTCCATTCTCACTGAAATGATCCCAGGTAAAGAGAGAAGGATTTGGGAATAATTTCCCTTTTCTTGGAATCCATTCACTTGCAAAAAAAATGGAAAGGACACAGAAAGAAAATACAGTCGTGTACATGAGCCCTAACAGAGAGAATAGTCCCATCCAAGCATGAACGCATTCTGGCAGCATGCAATATCCCTTTTAGAACTTGTTCACGATAAAGGTGGAGGCTGTGTAGTAAATTCACTTGGAAACAGTGGAGAGAAAGTTCAAGCAAAAAAGTCCTAAAAAAGCAGGATCTGAACGGAAACTCAATTGACCTTATTCTAGTCAGTGGGTTCATATCTTTGTCCACAAACAGACAAGTATAGTACATGTTCTATCATTTTTAGCGGGACCGCAGAACACATATACGGATGCAGATCGCACACATTGAAATGAACGGGTCCGTATTCAATCTGCAAAAAATGCAAATCAGATGTGGATGGAACATACGATTGTGTGTATAAGCCCTAAACTAGCAGTTACATTGATTGCATTGCTCTGATCAGTGCTTGGTCACGTAAGTCCACTGTAGATGTCTATGCCAGTTTACCGCTGCAGAACTTTTTGCACAGAATGAAAAGCAATTTGTGTTCCTGATAATTACTCGTCTTTGTAGTTTCGTACTTTGACTTTAATTGCTGATCTGTTGAAATGAGGAATTGGTTGGTGTCACATAAGGCCAAATGATAATAATACCGTTGTCTCTGTGGAGTTAGAAAGCGAAAAATGAAAGTGATCAGGTTAACATAAGTTCCATTCATGTATGATGTCCCGCTTGTTTCCCAGATAACCAGAACACTTCAGTATGGAGTAAAACAGTGTTCATATCAGGTGATACAATGTCCAAATGAGAATTTAGGTTTCCATTTCTCAGTCCATAACCTCACTAACCCTTCTCATCAGAAACGAAAAGCTCACATTCAG
This sequence comes from Rhinella marina, assembly GCA_900303285.1. Lineage (NCBI taxonomy): Eukaryota > Metazoa > Chordata > Amphibia > Anura > Bufonidae > Rhinella > Rhinella marina. Next base: position 163,602 of record ONZH01025249.1, read on the forward strand.
TCTTCATTATAATCATGCACTGTGAAACTAAGCAGCTGCTGACCTGTGCTGTTCCACGACGATTGCCATCTGAAGATTATGTATTCGCATTTCATTTCAAAAAGAAAGAAATATATTATAAAATATAACTATATAGGGTATTTCTGTTTAACTCATTCACTGTAGCTTTTCACTGTGTAAGGCCTCTTTCACACGACAGTATTTTTTGCGGGCTCCGATCCGCATATTTTGTGGATAGGATGCAGACTCATTCATTCCTACGGGTCCGCAAAAAATACTGACAGCACACTGTGTGCTGTCCGCATCCGTATGTCCGTTCCGTAGCCCGCAAAAAAAATAGAACATGTCCTATTCTTGTCCGTTTTGCGGACAAGGATTGGCATTGTTACAATGGATCCGCAAAAAAAAAACGGATGCCCTTTGGACGTCATCCGTTTTTTTTTTTTTTGCGGATCTGCAATTTGCGGACCACAAAACACAACGGTCGTGTGAAAGAAGCCTAAGGCTACTTTCCCACGAACGTTGTGTATTGCGGTCCGCAAATTGCGGATCCGCAAAAAAAAACGGATGGCATCCATGTGCATTCCGTAGTTTGCGGAACGGAACAGCTGGCCCCTTATAGAACAGTACTATTCTTGTCCGTAATACGGACAAGAATTGGACATGTTCTATTTTTTTGCGGGGCTACGGAACAGACATACGGATGCGGACAGTACACAGTATGCTCTCAGTACTTTTTGCGGACCCATAGAAATGAATGGGTCCGCATTTTTCATGTGAAAAATGCAGATCGGAGCCCGCAAAATATACTGTTGTGTGAAAGAGGCCTAAAACTGTGAATATTTGTGATGTTTCAGCTTCAACTAGAATGAATGGATGTTGGCTAAGTAAATTAAAAAGACATAATTAATAGAGGAAAATAGAATTAGAAGCCATTTGTAATGATATTAAAAAAAGAAAACATTTTATTTCTATTGGCAAATAATTTCCAAGACTTAACCCAGACACAAAACACACATATTGCCCTGTATAAGATGTGTAGACAAAAAGTAGACTGAAAAATAAGGATGCAACTGTATGTAAAATGGGACAATAGAATTCAGGTATAAAATTTGTATATGTTGATGGATTTTTTTAAGGGCACATTGCCTTTTTCTCCTTCATATATGTGTATAAGCAAACTATATAGATATATTTAGATTTTTTTTTCATGTCTGCGTTCTGAAAGCCGTAACTTTTTTACTTTTCCACCAGCCATACAAAAGCTTGTAATTGCACCATTGGGGGGTTCATGTATTTAATAATATTTGTTAATTTCTTGAGAGATTCTAAAAAAAATGCACAATAAAAACTTTTTGAAAAAAATAAAAATATACATACATATATATATATATATATACCTGTATATATATTTGTTTTTGTGTTGCTGAACTCCAAGTGCCAACATTTTTTCTATTTTTTTCACATCATAGCTTTATGAAAGACAAACCATTTTACCTATGAGAGTTTGTTTTTTACAAGATGTTTACATTGGCACCATTTTTGGGGATTTGGGATGAATAAAATACAGCATTCAGTCGTTTTATTTTTTTCCAGTAATCACTGTGGGGAATAAATTATGTGCAAATTTTATAATACCTGTCATTATTGCTGCGGTGAAACAAATTATGTATTATTTTTATTTCCTCTGATGTGTAAAGTGCTGTGAAATATGTCGGCACTATATAAATGAAGATTCTGATTATTATTATTACTGTAGACAATACTGTACAGTGTACATTGGATATCTTTTTTTAGATATATACCACCCACGTTAAAGGGGTTGTCCATGCTGTTCTTATTGATGACCTATCCTCAGGATAAGTCATCAATATCAGATTGGTGGGGGTCCACACCCGGCACCCCCGCCGATCAGCTGTTTGAAGAGGAGGAGTGCGCCGCCTCCTCTTCTCTGTTTACATGCTGGCCGTAACAGGGGTAGTGGTGAGTAGGTGTAATTACACCTAACCGTCCCATTCATTTCAATGGGAAGGCTCGTTCCCATACAAGTCTATAAGGCCCCATTCACACGACCGTATGTACATTTCCGCATCTTATCCGCATTTTTGCGGATAAGATGCGGAACCATACGAACCCATTCATTTTTCCATAGGAGAAAAAAAAAAGCGCAATGCACACCGTGTGCATTTCGCATCAGTATATTACGGAAGTTCTCCCGCAAAAAAAATGAAACATGTGCTATACTTGGCCGCAAAATCACGTCCATAGCCCCATTAAAGTCAACACTACGGAAGACTTTCTGTATGTCTTCCGTTATGTTTTTATACGGATCACGGAATATATACGGTCGTGTGAATGGGGCCTAAGAGCAATCCTTCCTATTGAAATGAATGGGGTGGTTAGGTGGACTCCTGCCGATCTGATATTGATGACCTATAGGTCATCAATAAATATAACTTGGAGAACCCCTTTAAATGCTGTGGACACTGGGTGAATCGTTATCATTGCCTTTTACTTATTTTGGGCTAAAAGTCATTATTTCAATTAGTCTTAATAATTTCTTCCTCTACAGCTGTCATTTTCAGTGCACCTACAGACCATCATTGCTCCGGGCTTCACACTCAATCCGTCAGGGAGCTACTTTGAGGGCTCAGTCTGTAGCCCTTATTTCTGAAAAACTGAAAGCTCATAAAAATTAATTATAACTAAATTCTTATCAAACTGATAAAAGTTTAGTTATACTGAACATTTATGAGCTGTTAGGAAACTATAGATAAAGGCTGCAGATCAAGCTGTCATAGCAGCTCCGCAACAAATTGAGTGTGAGAGCTTATGCACACGAACGTATTTGCTTTCGGTGTCCGTTCCGTTTTTGTTTTGTGGACCGTATTCGGAACCATTCATTTCAATGGGTCCACAAAAAAACAGAAGTTACTCCATGTGTATTCCGTTTCCGTATGTCCGTATTTTCAATCCACAAAAAAATTGAACATGTCCTATTATTGTCCACATTACAGACAAGGATTATCCATAGCCTTTAATTTAGTGCCAAGAGTTTGTATCAAATCTACAAATCTACAGAACGTCATTTAAAACAGGTGCCCAAATAGTAAGTAAGCTGTATGCATTATATATATATTTGACCTGACCTACAATACTTTTGCTCTGTTGACACACTATAATATACTGATAAATGATCACTTATAAAGTAGATCACAAGCACATCTCGCAGTAAGCACCTATCACAAGGTAATGTAATAATATATCACTCCTGTCCAGTACAGTAATTGTATATGGCTGATCATATGGCACAGGTCTGCTCATCCATCCATTAGTTTCATTTTAGACCTTAGTCATGACACTTTGCATGGCAGCTCACGTAACTGTTCCCAGTTGGGGCTGAATCACTGAAGAATTACTGTCTAATAGTGCATGCTAAGGGAAGGTAGTGTGACACAAGCAAGCATTGCATGATATGAACAATACACACAGGCCTTCCTTCCCACACTCAAATGTCGGATGCATATGGCACGAACATGCATCTGTGTTTTTCTGGGCATTTTCCAACGGCCTTTGGAGAGATTAAACAGGAAATTGATGCCACAGGGCAAATATTCATTCTTCCCCGTCTCCCTTAGAAAACAAGTCCAGAATTGCTGTGGCTAGACTCACTTCCTCTAGAATGCATCTGTTTCTCCCCTCTTCACACTATCAGGAAGTTTTATTAGTCTGTTTTACATTAAAGCAGGGGACCGAGTTCTCGAAGCCTTTCTCTTTCCTTAATGTAAGAGAGATTGCATGGGTGTAATCGGGAGAATGAAACTGCTGCCTCACGTACATTCATTTCCATTTAGCTGTATGCTGGATCCTGCCTGAGTCAGCTGTGTCTCTCACTCACTTTTCCATTCACTCACTTATTCATTGCTTAGTCCACACCTGTCCAGTCACGCACCCCATCATGCAGAATAATGTTCCTGGAATGCGAAGTCCAAAGTGAATGTACTTACCCACGTAACACATTCCAGTCTTCATTTAGCATATTTAACACAGTTCGCTTTAACTCATTCAGTGCTGCATGACCTTAAAATAAGGAATCATAAAATTTAGGTGCAAACAAAATGTAACAAAACATAATTTTATTACAAACACACTTGCAAAAAGACATAAAAGTAATTAAAAACAAAATGTTCACTAAAGGTGACTACAACCTTCTACACACGGTTAGGGCTCATTCAGACGGTCGTATGATGTCCACAAAATTACGGATCCGTTTTTTTGCGGACCGTTCAACATGTCCTCTATGGGTCCTCATGTTCAACATGAGGACCCATAGACTTCAATGGGGCCATGTCCTGATTTTCACTGACAAGTATAGGACATGTTTCATTTGTTTTGCGGAGCCATGGAATGGAAAAAAGGGCCCATAGAAGTGAATGGGTCAGTATGTAATCAGCAGAAAAACGGATCCGCATTTTTGCGGACAGCATACGGCCGTCTGAATGAACCCTTAGCTGTATAATCCTATCCCAATTCAAATATAAGAGGATAAAAGGTAAATTTAGGGGTAAAAAATCTCCCTATTCACCCAGGGGTCCAAACCAAGTTATGTTCATATACAAAGTCAGGAAGCAATTATAATTCATAAATATACAAAAATATGAAATCCGTATACTGTAATACAAAAAAAAACATACACCATGAGAATTCATGATTATAAAAAATAACCAAATTTCACATGGAAGGTAACATATAATTTACATAGTACCTGTAAGGGTAAATGCACACGATCAGGATTTATCTGCGGACAATCCGCACTGAAATCCGCAGGTGTTCGCAGGGAAATTCGTGCGGTAAATCCGCACCAATAGGTGCGGATTTGCGTACGGATTTGCGCGCGGATTTTTTTCCCTTGCCTCTATATACAAGAAACACCCTCTTTTACATAATTTCCTGTGACATAATATTGTTCCACCCTTCTTCTCTCCATACTCCATTTTGAGTACCATCGAAAAGCACATTGTCACATGTCAGAGAGAAAAATGGATACAAATGCTACTGTTCGACCTCTGCGCCTACGCAAAACATATATGCGACTCTTCCTCCAGACAATAATCACTATTGTGAGACGACGTCGCCTGAGAGAGGTTAGTAAAGATATTTTTAATGAAATGTATGGATGTGACAAATAATGTGGTCATTAATTTCTGACTCTTTCTTCAGCAGCAAGACAGAAGGAGGCGAAGAATGTGGGTCCATCCACTCCTCATTCAGCATGAACAGAAGGGACACTTCAGTGTGCTATATAGAGATTTATGAAAGTATGTAAATTATCTTCTCAATAACCAAATCTTTTTGCAAGGACTATGTATTTTTTTCTTGGAGGTTAAAGTAAAACAGGGCCTGAATGATGTTATAATAATGATTTACCACTTATTTTCTAAATATTTTTTAGATACCCTGAGAAATTTATCTAATTTTGTCGCTTACCCATTGATGGATTTGATCGCTTGTTGTCCATTGTGAGACCCACACTGACATTTCAAAATACTGTTATGAGGAAGGCGATCACTGCAGAAGAAAGGCTTCTCATCACCTTGCGGTAAGCAAATAATTGATTGTAGTCTGGGGCCACACTGAATTTGTTGGCTGCAACTTTTTGCAAACAAGCAAGTTGAGGGGCACTTGGGCAAGTGACTTCAAGACGAACTCCCACAAAATGTTTTATTCTCTAACCTGTTAGAAAGCTGCATGATGTAATCTGTAGTGAATGCAATCTTTTTAACAGACACTGCATCTGTGAGTAATAACTAGAGATGAGCGAACGGGCTCGAAACGAGCACTGTACCGCTCGGCTCCCCTGCGCTCACATGGGCGCAGGCAGCCGCTTCCGTCCTCCTCAGGAGCGCAGGGGAGCCGAGCGGTACAGTGCTCGTTTCGAGCACGTTTGCTCATCTCTAGTAATAACCTCTCTTCTTATTGTATCTGGGTCATGTGAATAACACCATGACCAATCACAAATGAATGGAGTTGCCAAACAGCACAGGGATATTTGGATGCATGACAAAAGACGCAGCCAAAATTGCAATGTAGACCTACCCTTTATTATAAATCCAGTGCAGTGTGGTTTCTTTAATAACTTTCTTTTCCAGTTGTGTGAACCATCCTCTGGATTTTTATAAAATCTTGGTTCTGCGCCATGTGTGGTTGCAGAACAGTGCTACAGCAATGCACAGTGCATTGAGAAAATGTCTTGCAGCTACTTGAACTGTGTAGTAAAAAGGAGAACACCAGAATGTCAGGGGTCTTTTCCTGTGGATGGATTATCAACATCTATTGTCACGAAAGCTTACCAAAGTGTATGCTGCAAATAAACTAATTTTGTTTTTTTCTTTTATCTTTCAGATATTTGGCCACAGGAGAGAGCTTTGCATCCCTGCATCTCCAATTTCGGGTTGGCCACTCAACCATCCCCAAAATTGTAAGGTGCACATGCAATGCAATTTGGCAGGAATTGCAGCCTATAGTGATGCCTTCACCAACTGAAGAGACATGGTGTCAGGTCGCAGAAGGCTTTCAAGCTGTTGCCAACTTCCCCAACTGCATAGGCGCAGTTGATGGTAAACATGTACATGTGCAGCAGCCACCACACTCTGGATCACGCTTCTTTAATTACAAGAAGTATTTTTCGGTGGTGTTGATGGCGGTGGCTGATGCACACTACAAATTTGTTGCCATAGATGTTGGTGCCTATGGCAGCACTGGGGACTCTCGTGTGCTGCGGACTTCACAGATTGGACTGCAAATTCTTCGAGAATGTGTTTCACTCCCAGCCCCTCAACCACTTCCGGGAACCACAGATTCAGTTCCCTTTGTGATGGTGTCGGATGAGGCTTTTCCTCTAATGCCAAACCTGCTGCGCCCATACCCACAAAGGGGACTTAATGCCCGGAAGAGGATTTTTAATTTTCGTCTGAGTCGGGCACGAAGACTCGTGGAATGTACCTTCGGAATCATGGTCAGTCAGTGGAGGGTCTTTACCACGGCCATTCAGTTAGACCCAGCCACAGTTGATTCTGTGATTAAGGCATGCTGTGTACTTCACAACTATGCCCGCAAATATAGTCAAGACATAGACATGGAGTTACAGATGCCAGTCATTAACACAGCCATCAACTGGGGCCCAGGACGTCCTACAAATTCGGGTGTCCGTGTACGAGATACCTTTGCAGACTATTTCATGTCTCCCGAAGGTGCCGTACCCTGGCAATACTCCTGTGTCGGTGGTGTGCAGGCTGTCCAGCGGTTTTCATCTTCTTAGAATTGACGCTCTTGACATTTGCATCGACTTCAGAAGACTATTTTTTTTTTTTAAGCATTACCTTCAGATTATGCGAAATCATAATTTTCAAGTAAACTAATTTAAAACTGAATATTCTGTGTTTGTGATTTTATAATGCAAAAGCAACCTGTAATCAAGGAAGCAAGGTTCATCATACTCTCTGAGAGCCTTTCTCAAGGCAGCATGTACATTAGCTGCCTTGAGAGAGGCCCTACGGATCTCTACTAGGACTGGAAAGGCTACTATATTGTTTACATCAATGATTTTTTAAAAAGTAAATTGAAGACACTTTGTTGAAGTTTTCAATGAAAGTTTACTTCCAAAAAATTTCAAATATAAGACCAGTAAAAGTATTGCTGTAAATAAGTGCTTTCACAATAGCATGTGAACAAACATTTCTGGTCTAAATTGTCAAAAACCTTGATACATTATAAATAACTATTTTTACTTTATATTGTAAATAGAGATGAGAGAATATACATTGAAAAATATACGTTTGCGCTTTGTTTACAGTTAAAAAGTGATTCTGTTACCACGGTCCATAACAGGATGCCTTTAGATGCTTTCCGTTATCCATTCCGTCATAATAGAAGTCTATGGCTGCATACGGATCCATTCCGTTTCTGTTACGCAGGGGAGGACTCCCCTGCATAACAGAAACCAATGGATCCGTTATGCAGCCATAGACTTCTATTATGACGGAATGGATAACGGAAAGCATCTAAAGGCATCCCGTTATGCATTCCGTCATAGAGTTGCGTTATGGACCATGGTAACGTAATCCATATCGCAATGGGGTTGTTCTTCACATATCAGTTATTTGATCAGTTATTTCCATCAGTTATTGTCAGCCAAAACCAGGAGTGGACACTAAATAGAGTTCAGGTATAATGAAAAGATCTGCACCTGTTTGGTGTTTTTGACTCGCACCTGGTTTGCCTCACAATAACTGATGAGAATAACTGATCAAAAAACTAATATGTGAACAATGCCTTACCTGGAAACGAAGCACAAACTAATCTATTTCAATGTAGATTCGCTCATCTATAATTCTAAAGTTAAATAACAATGTTTAAAACTGGAACATTTTAATACAAACCCATTAGTGCAAACTTCAATATCCAACTGGCCACCCAAAGACTTTATTCAAAAGTATGTAGACGAGGAGTTGAGGTATACTCACAGGAGGTAGTAGTTCCTGTTGAGGTAGTAGAATTGCCAAATGTTGACTGACTAGAGCTTGATGGAGGGGGAGTCATTTGGAGGTATGACATGAAAGATTGGGAATACGAAGTATTGCCAGGCTGATATACTGCAGAATGCCCATGGGCAAGAGGAGTTATACCATATGGTTGATTGGGTGTGTTAGGAGGAGGAGCAGGATTTGAATGACAGACAGAAGAGTATTCAGTAGGTGGAGGAGGATGAGAATATTGTTGAACCGCAGATACAATTGAGGACACACTGGCTAATGGAGATTGGTTCTCATAGATATCTAATAGGGTGTACATGACTGCCATAAAAGATGGTTGCCGTTGCTTTGGTAAACAGCGAATACGGTTAGCCAGTGAAGCGCCTATGTGGTCAAATTCATCCTCCTTCTCCACCCTCTGAATCATTGTTAAAGTCTCCAACTCAACTGATGGCTCTTTTGAGTTTCTATTGCCCCTGTGTTTTCCCCGCAGGGGAGCCACCTGAGAGGTTGATGAATTGATTTAATGCGATTGTGATGCAGCCTGTGTTGCAGACTGAGATGTGGAGGGATCAGAAGTAGTTTCAAGTAGACTGTCTGAAGCGTCAAGTGTGTCCACATCTGCCGATGGCCCTTCACCATCCTCTGGAGAGGTATGCCTAGGAAGCGGAATGTTTCCTTCAGACCTATATTATAAACATTATCACACATTAGGATTCCTACAGGGGCACATTTTTCGTAAGTGCAAACATGTTTAAAAACAAGATCATACTTACGCTCTGAGTTCACGACTAGTAAGCAGAAACTTCAATTCGTCATAATATGGGCACTTCTTTTTTGAAGGGGATGACCCACTCTGCTCTTGCATGTTAACAAATTTCTTAAAACGGTCTCTGACAGTACGCCAACGATTTTTCACATCCTTAACTAGAGTGTAGAAATATTGTTTCAAAAATTACCCTTTTTACAAATAGAATAAAATTTAGTTGGAAAAAAAAAATATTACTTACAGATGACCTCTTGTTCTTTGACTGTGGCAGAATCCCACTGAGAGAAAATGTTTCTGCAAATATGGGTCCAAACATCCTTGGTTTGTTGTCTGTCACAATATCCCCCTTCAGTAGCGTCCCATAAAATCGGTTGAGACTCCACCTGGACATGATAAAATGATAATGTAAAAAAAAATTACTAAAAACCAAAATATTCACACACCACATAATGGGTTAACACTAGAGATGAGCGAGTATGCTTGGCAGAGCATGCTCGAGTGCCATTTTTGCGTATTTGCGTACGCATTTTAAAATTCCTACGCTATTCATACGCATATTTTAATCTATACGCAAATGCGTACAAATAGCGTACAAATTCAATTTGTACGCTATTCGTACGCAATTCGTACACATTTGCGTATAGATTAAAATATGCGTATGAATAGCGTAGGAATTTTAAAATGCGTACGCAAATACGCAAAAATGGCACTCGAGCATGCTCTGCCAAGCATGCTCGCTCAAACACGCATGCAAACAACGGGTAATCATATGTGCACACAAACATGCAAACGCACCACAACAGGCAAAGTACATACAAACATACCTACATACAAACACATAAGCAGACATACATATATGCAGAAAAACAGGAAAACAACATGCAAACATCTATGCACACAAACTTGCACACACTCAAATTACACTCACCTGTACAATTAACCTGGATACATCCAACTTCATTCGTTGGTACCAGTGTGGCATCTCCATTTTTCACATACAGCAGCAACAGCCGGGTAACAGCACCTTCTCCTGTCTCCAGGTTCTCCTCCCCTTATGATGTAATTTCCCCTTCCTGTGTCGTACTTGCGGATATTCATGCGGATCCGCGTCAAAAACTGCACTGTGTGCGTACATCATGCGGATTTTATGTCCCCTTTGAAGTGAATGGAGAAAATCCGCATGAAATCCGGACAGGAAAAAATAAATAAATTGACATGCTGCGGATTGTAAAATCCGCACCGCAGGTCAAAATCCGCACTAAAAAAATCCGCATCGTGTGTATTGAGATTTTCAAATTGTCATAGAATATAATGTACATGACCTACGGACCGGATTTTCCGCACGCAAATCCGCACGTAAAATCCGCACGTAATCCTGATCGTGTGCATTCACGCTAAGCCTACGGTAGGTTGTATGGTGTTATGCCAAACTCAATAGAAATTTAATTTCAATTGCATCAAGCACCAAGAAAATAACCATCCAAAAAATTCTCCAACATTTTCCAAAAATTGTCACTTATGGGGGGCAGATGGTGTTTAGGCACACACTGGCCCTGATTTATCATACCTTCACTCCAGAATTCTGGTGTCAAAAAGTCACAAAAATAGGGCTTTTGCAACTTTTTGCACCCGCTTGCACAAAATTAGGCTTCTTTCACACGAACGTTTTTTTGCAGCCTCCGATCCACATTTTTCACATGAAAAATGCGGACCCATTCATTTCTATGGGGCCGCAAAAAATGCGGACAGCACACCGTGTGCTGTCCACATCCGTATGTCCATTCCGTAGCCCGCAAAAAAAAATAGAACATGTCCTATTCTTGTCCGCAAAACGGACAAGGATAGGCATTGTTACAATGGATCTGCAAAAAAAACGGATGCCATACAGACGACATCTGTTTTTTTTGCAGATCCGCAATTTGCGGATGGCAAAACACAACGTTCGTGTGAAACTGGCCTTAAATTTGCGTGAAATTTTGCAAATTTTTGTATTTTTACAACACTCACTCCAATTTTGTATTGTGGCTGGAAAAGTGGGTGTGGTTAGCTATGTTAATGAGTTTCACTCCAGATTTATCATTGAGACTTTTTTTTAAAAGTCACAATCTCACTCCAAGAGGAGGGTGGAGTAGGAAAACTGGAGTAGCTTCTCTAGATAAAAGTGTTAGGTCTAAGGATAAGTAAAATTTATCAAACAACATGAGACATTTGATAAATGTGGCATACAGTACTCCTACTCAGACTCAAGCAAAACTGACATCAAATTTTCCCCTTATGATAAATTCCCCCATGGTGTTATTGGGGAAAAAAACTGTGGCTTGTTGGCTCTAAATGTCCAAAAAGTATGACTTAACAGGGGCAGATCTCTGCCCTGTTTATACACACACACACATGTTAATGCCATTTAAAAACAGTGACTTGTTCTGCACAAGTGTCCAAAAATTATGCTCTAATGGAGGCAGAGGTATAATATTATACAGCAGAATTACATTCTGGTTAAGGCACAGAATTGCACAACATTTTGAAAATGAGACAACTTTTACAGACAGTTGGCCACAAGTACTAGTGCCCTAGAGAAGAATACAATTTGGGTGAAGGTACGTATCTGCGCAAAAATTCTAAAAGGAGACCATTTTTACAGACAGCTGGCCAGGAGTGCCAGTGCCATACAACAGAATTAAATTTGGGTGACAAAGCCATTTGCTTTGCTGACTACCCTTTCTAAAATTACACTGAAGGCTGGACATGACAGTACAACATTATCAAACTGGGCGAGTTCCAGCCACTGTTCCAATCTGCCTCCCCAGAAGTTCTTGGAGTCAGGGAACAGGGTATGTACCAGGAAAAGGTCACAGTTATTTAGAAAATGAGACAATTTTCTTGTATGAAATCATACAGCAGAACTTAATTTTGGTGAAATGACAAGACAATTTTTACGAACACCTGCCTGGCAAAAAGTTCAACTAATGGCATACAGAAGAATTACATAATATGGATGCCAAGACAATTTTTACAGACTCCTGCCTGGCAAAAATCTCAACTAATAGAATACAGAATGGCATAGAAAAGAATTACATTTTGGTGAAGGCGTGGAACTTCTCCACTACGGACATCTGGCCAAAAGTCATATGGCATAAAGAATAATTCAATTTTAGATAAAAATTAAATCTGATGATGCTGCCTCACCCTCCGAGCCCTCCAATCACCATACTGTAATTCAGTGGCATGGCTATAGGGGTCGCAGCAGTTGTAATTGAGACTGGTCCCCTAAGCCAAGGGGGCCAGGGCTCATCGTGCCAGTGGCGCACCACCAATGACCGAATATTTGCTTTATAAGATGCAGTGCATCTTATAAAGTGAATAGTAGTGAGCGCTTCTATTATGGGAATGCTAACTAGTTTCCAGGAGGAGCCGGGAGTGAAGCTCGGTACTCACCCCTCCTCCCTGGTCTTCTCTAGGCGCTGCACTGTCCTGACTGCGTACAGTGCTAGGATGTAGTGCATGCACTATCACCTGACGTTTTACGCAGTCAGGTCACAGTGGAGCATGGGGCCCAAGAAAACTGGGAGCTGAGAATGCATGAGCAAAACGTCAGACCTGGAGAGCAACAGCGGAGCAGAAGAGGTAAGTGAATTTATTTATTTTGGGTACGATCTGAGGTCTGACATGGGGTCTGAGGATCTGTTAAGAGGGTCTGAGAATCTGTTATGGGGGTTTGATCTGAGGTCTGATAAGGAGGTCTGAGGATCTGATTTGGGGGTCTGATCTGAGGTCTGATATGGGGGTCTGATCTGACATCTGATATGGGGGTCTGATCTGAGAATCTGATATGGGGGTCTGACATGGAGGTCTAAAGGGGTCTGATCTTAGGTTTGAGCCTGAGGATCTGATATGGGAGTCTGATTTGAGGATCTGATATGAGGGTCTATTTGAGGTCTTATTTGGGGTCTGATCTGAGGTGTGATATGGGGTCTGATCTGGGGTGTGATATGGGGGTCTTATCTGAAAGGTAAGGGTATTTTTTGTGGTGATGGACATGATAACAGGGCATTTTTCTACTGGCACACATTATAAGGAGAGTTATTGCTACTGGAGGACTATGGGGAACATGGTTATTACTATGGGCACAATAGGAGCATTATTACTACTGGGGGCACTGTTAGCACTAAGTGCATTTAGAGCAGATAATTATTTCTATTGGTGGGACTTTGGGGAGCACTTTACTGTGAAGGCACCCTGGAACAGTATCAGCTTAACACAATTATTTTTGGGAGACATTATATTTACTCTATTAGTGTCAGGGACACTATTTGCTGGGTGCAGTTATTTTTAGGGCACTGTGTGCCAATAATTATTGAAGGGCACTAGTGGTACTAGTATTTTCAGGAGGACTGTTTCTGCAGTATAGTATTGGGGAGCATAGTGAGCACAGTATTAGGGTGTTCAGAAGGTGGGAGGATGATGGAAAAGTAGGAAACTAAGATTTCTTTTTGTCAAACTCTGCAGAGACAAGAGAAGGCTGAAAGAAATCATCATAATGGTCTGGTCTCAATGGAGAAGATAAGGAAAGAGAATCTCTACATCAGAGGAGACATTACTGAATGTAAGACGTATGTGGTGCTGTATTACCCTGTATGTTTTGTAGAGCTGTGTGAAATGTTTTCCAAGTATGTCTTTAACAGTAGGGCTGTGGAGAAGAGATTAGGTTGAGATTATGGCATGGGGCGGGGTGCAGTTTCAGTTTTTGCCTCAGGCAGCAGAAAGGCTAGGTGCACCCTTGCCACAAAGCACTGAGGGAAGGTGGGCCCAAGCTGAGGGCCCATGAGCCTTTAGCTATGCCCCTGCTGTGATTTACTTACTCATGCTGTTATGACAAGGTTTCACAAAATTTACTTGAATCCTCAGAAAATGAGTTATTGATTAAATCAAGTTTTTGTGTTAAAGTGGTTATCCGGGAATTAATATTGGTGAGCTATCCGCACGATAGGTCATCAATATTAGATCGGCGTGATTCCTTTCTGTTAGAAGAGGTTGGGTGCTCCGTGAGTGCCACTGTCTCTTCCTAGGCCATTTGACCCATTCAAGTCAATGGGGCTGAGCTGAAATACCAAGCACAGCCACTATATGATGTACAGCGCTGTGCTTGCTAAGTGCCTGGGAGGCTGCCATGCTCACCAGTGCTCCGCTGATGGCTGCAGCTTCCCGAAACAGCTGATCGTGGGGTTGCCAGAACTCAGACCCCCACCAGGATAGGTCATCAATATTACTTTATTTTTCGATTTATTAGACACACCTGATGATAAGATGCAGATAAGATGATGATAAGAGAAGGAAAATTAGAATAAACTATTTTTCATCAAACTTCAGAACAGAACCCCAATCTTCATCAGACCTACATCTCCATCAAACCTCAAATCAGACCCCAATATCAAACATCAGATCACCATATTAAACCTTAGATCCGACCCCCCCCTCCTACACCCAAAACCCATGGCAGACCTCATATCAGACCCCATGTCAGACCTCAGATCAGACACCCATATTAAATCAGACTCTCATATCAGACCTCAAATCAGACCACCAAATTAGATCAGACCCTCATATCAGACCTCTGATAAGACCCCCATTTTAGACTCTCCAGGTCCGGTGGTCTTTTCTGCAGTCACGCTCCCTGATCTTCTCCAGGCCGCACGACACTGTGACCTGACTATACACAGACAGAACAGTGCAGCCTGGAGGAGACCTGGGAGAGGTGATGGTAGAGTATACAGTATTTGGTAGAGTATACAGTATTTCCTGGATAAACCGTTTAAAGCATTATTCCCATCTGGGACATTTATGGCATATTGATAGGATATGCCATAAATGTCTAATAGGTGTGGGTCCCACCTTTGGCATCATCTCCTATCTCAAGTACTGGGCCTTGAGAGCGAGCTACACATCCGCAGCTACTCTCCATTCACTGCTATGGAATTTCAAAATATAGCCAATCACTGGCTCAGTTATTTTTGGAGGATCCATAGCAAATGAAGAGGCCTTCTGAAAATAGTCAAATTCGCTTACTTGGCTATTTTCATAAGTCTCATAGCAGAGAATGGAGAAGACACCACAGATCCATGGTTTGGTCTCCGTTCATAGTGGGGCCCAGTTCTTTAGATAGGGGCATCGATCAGACATTATGGCATACCCTATTGATATTTCATAAATGTCCCAGACTGGACAACCACTTTAAACATATTTAAAAAATAACTTGATTATTTATCTTTTTTCTTCTTTGTACAAAACCTCATATGACAATAGAGAATTGTCTCTTTAATGAGAAACACGACCTGTCATACCCTATGTACACATTGCAGAAAAAAAAATCTCCTGTGGATTTTCAAATCTGCAGCAAGCTATATTCTGCTACTGAAAGGTGGAAGCTTTCTCTAAAGATGTCACCCATACCATTACAAAGAATCAAATCTGTATTATAATCCTGGGTTGCAGATTTCTCCTCCTTGTATGAACATAGCTTTATGAGTCTAAAAAAAGGAATGAACCTCCTTGTAAATTGAACTCATACAGTAAATTATCATTTTGTTGTTGTTGGACATTGTGCAGTTACAGGAACTAAAATATTGGATTTATTATAATCTCTGACAAGTACTTCGAGAGTGAAGCATAAGATGTATGAAACAAAATGACTCCTGGCTGTTTCAAAGAAATAAGATTTATGTGTAACTTGTGATGTGTAAATTGTGTTGTCATATAAAAGCTAAAACTTATATGGGTCTTGTGGGCAGACTATACTATTTCGTAGGGTCTCAATAAAACATAGGTTACTTAAAGGTGATTTCCAGATAGGTCATCAGTATCTGATCGGTGCGGGTCCAACATCCAGGACTCCCACCGATCATCTGTGTCAGAAGGCAACGATGCTCGCGGTTGGGCCGCGGCCTTCTCTCTGCTCATCAAGAACAGCACTGTTCATTTGATAGCAACTGTGCTTGGTGTTGCAGCTCAGCCCCATTGAAGTGAATAGGCCAGTGATGGCTAACCTCCGGCACTCTAGCTGTGGTGAAACTATGACTCCCAACATGCTTCATTCATTTGTATGGAGTTCTGAGAGCAGCCAAGCAAGGGGGCATCTTGGGAGTCATAGTTTTCCCACAGCTGGAGTGCCAGAGGTTAGCCATCACAGACCAAGGCCATGTGACTAATGAACAAGATGTAACATGGCCTAGGGTAAGCTGCAAGAAGGACCCCCCACTGATCAGATACTGATGACCTATCCATAGGATAGGTCATCAAATCAAAAATCTCTAGAAACTTTTAAATCAGAGCATTACTATAAGAAGGTTGCATTTTGTCCTTGCAAAGGCACAGCAACCCATTTGTCTTCAATAGGTGGGGAGCAATGTACAGTACAGACCAAAAGTGTGGACACACCTTCTCATTCAAAAAGTTTTCTGTATTTTCATGACTATGAAAATTGTAGATTCACACTGAAGGCATCAAAACTATGAATTAACACTTGTGGAATTATATACTTAACAAAAAAGTGTGAAAAAACTGTAAATATATCTTATATTCTAGGTTCTTCAAAGTAGCCACCTTTTGCTTTGATTACAGCTTTGCACACTCTTGGCATTCTCTTGATGAGCTTGAACAGGTAGTCACCTGAAATGGTTTTCACTTCACAGGTGTGCCCTGTCAGGTTTAATAAGTGGAATTTCTTGCCTTATAAATTGGGTTGGGACCATGAGTTGTGTTGGGCAGAAGTCAGGTGGATACAGAGCTGATAGTCCTACTGAATAGACTGTTAGAATTTGTATTATGGCAAGAAAAAAGCAGCTAAGTAAAGAAAAACGAGTGGCCATCATTACTTTAAGAAATGAAGGTCAGTCAGTCCGAAAAAATGGGAAAACTTTGAAAGTGTCCCCAAGTGCAGTCGCAAAAACCATCAAGCGCTACAAAGAAACTGGCTCACATGAGGACCGCCCCAGGAAAGGAAGACCAAGAGTCACCTCTGCTGCGGAGCATAAGTTCATCCGAGTCACCAGCCTCAGAAATCGCAGGTTAACAGCAGATCAGATTACAGACCAGGTCAATGTCACACAGAGTTCTAGCAGCAGACACATCTCTACAACAACTGTTAAAAAGGAGACTGTGTGCAGCAGGCCTTCATGGTAAAATAGCTGCTAGGAAACCACTGCTAAGGACAGGCAACAAGCAGAAGAGACTTGTTTGGGCTAAAGAACACAATGAATGGACATTAGACCAGTGGAAATCTGTGCTTTGGTCTGATGAGCCAAATTTGAAATCTTTGGTTCCAACCACTGTGTCTTTGTGCAACACAGAAAAGGTGAACGGATGGACTCTACATGCCTGGTTCCCACCGTGAAGTATGGAGGAGGAGGTGTGATGGTGTGGGGGTACTTTGCTGGTGACACTGTTGGGAATTTATTCAAAATTGAAGGCATACTGAACCAGCATGGCTACCACAGCATCTTGCAGCGGCATGCTATTCCATCCGGTTTGCGTTTAGTTGGACCATCATTTATTTATCAACAGGACAATGACCCCAAACACACCTCCAGGCTGTGTAAGGGCTATTTGACCAAGAAGGAGAGTGATGGGGTGCTACGCCAGATGACCTGGCCTCCACAGTCACCAGACCTGAACCCAATCGTGATGGTTTGGGGTGAGCTGGACCGCAGAGTGAAGGCAAAAGGGCCAACAAGTGCTAAGCATCTCTGGGAACTCCTTCAAGACTGTTGGAATACCATTTCAGGTGACTACCTCTTGAAGCTCATCAAGAGAGTGCCAAGAGTGTGCAAACCAGTAATCAAAGCAAAAGGTGGCTACTTTGAAAAACCTAGAATATAAGACATATTTTCAGTTGTTTCACACTTTTTTGTTAAGTATATAATTCCACATGTGTTAATTCATAGTTTTGATGCCTTCAGTGTGAATCTACAATTTTCATAGTCATGAAAATACAGAAAACTCTTTGAATGAGAAGGTGTGTCCAAACTTTTGGTCTGTACTGTATGTGTGATATGGGGATATGCTTCCTGTAGACAGCACAAAGGAAAACAACAAGCAGTAGCCATGCTGTCCACTAATATTGTCCTGTAGTGCTAGCTTAAAGGGGGTTTCCTCTAAGGAAAAAATATTTTAATCACCTCACTGCTCAGGTCTCCACTGCACTCCACGGTGGTCTGGTCCCAGTTCGACATACAGGAAATGTGTTTGCCTGCCCCCACAACCAGTCACTGGCTCCAGCAGTGATCCGTCATAGCCAGTGATTGGTTAAGTGGGTTTTCCAAGCCATTTCCTGTGTTTAGCCAGGACGAGAAAGTAGAGGACGGCACGAGCGGAGAGCTGCAAAGGAAGGGAATAAAACACTCATTGATGTTTAGCCTGGTCATAACTGATTGCAGGTGTTGACGCAGTGGCCTCAGTATCTGATAATTGCTGCATGCGTAACATAATACTGTACATAATAAAACATAACAATACACTGAAAAGGCCTTGCTGGTGTCTCTGTGTCACGTTTTAATAGTGCTCCATTACCTCAATGTTTCCCTACGAGAGAAAAAGTGGCATGTGATTATTGCAATAATTATCCCACAACTCTTCCTAACAAGGAAACATTAGGGTCACGTGAGAGTTGAGATAATGCTCACAAGTGACGAAATTATGTGTGGAGCCCTAACGTGAGAACATGTGATGCCAGAAACCTGTAAACCGCGGAAACCATCTTACGATTTGCATTTAAATGTCATACCTAATACAAACATGTTAAAGAAGTTTTCCAGGCTCCTGATATTGATAACTATTCTCAGGATAGGTCATTAAAGGGGTAATCCCATGGCTCATGTAAAAAAGGAAAATATAGTAGATGAAAATCTCTTTCTAACAAAGCTAGAACCTGCCCCGTACCTCACATGGATCCAGAGATCTCCACATTCATTGTTCTGCTAGATTTATATCAGCTGGCAGCTCAAGGGGAGTGTCTTTTCTGCTGCAGCTCAGGGGGCGTGTCCATGCTCTCCCTATCACAGCTCAGGAGGCATTTGAAGAATGAAACTGAGCATGTGCGACCATCTGAGTGAGCAGGTCAAAGAAATAAGAAAACAAAAAAAAACAAACTGCAGGTGGCTTTATACAGATACATTTTATTGAATAACTCAGTCGCTATGATACATTTTTAATTACATGAAATTAAAAAAAGAATTCAGATCCAGGTGCTGGTTTGAAAACTGCTGAATATTTTTTGTGGGACAACCCCTTTAATGTCCATCACCCTGCACCCCCACCGATCAGTTGTTCCCTACAGCATCCGTTGCCACTTTTGAATGGTACAGTAAGCAGAGTTCAGTTCAAAGTGCAGTGGCTGTGTTATGCTACTCCAACTCATCTCCCATTGATGTGAATGGGCACTGGGCTGCAGTAACCCGGTACGGCCACTACAGCTTGAACGGAGCTGTGTCTCCTGTTCTAGGGGTTTTAAAGCGCCTTTTCCCCGATCAGATATTGATGTGATTCTGTGGACAGATGATCAATATCAGGAGCCTGGAAAACCCCTTTAAACTTCTCAACCTAATACTTATTACCGTGAGCGATCAGATAATAGAACCAGGAAGCTGTTGGAAAGTCATATTCAGCCCTTTCAGACACGAGCTGTCTTTTACTGGCAGCCTATATTCTGTTGACAGATTTGGAGATCATCAGCAGAGTTTTGATTTCCCTTCCAGGGCCCTGCCCTATTATTGCATTGCTCTTGAAAGTATGATTACAGTAATAAAATTATATTAGGGAATCGTTATATGAAAATAAATAGCAAAGTAGTTATGCAGCCAGAGATTATTCTGGACATCTTGTCAGTAAGACTGGGTCCATATCACGTTTTTTCCCATTCATTTAACATATACAAAAAATGTATACTTTAAACAGACGCTTCAGACTGATGCCATACAGTGGCATCCATCACCATATACTTTTTTTTTTTTACTGGACTCAGCAGGATACAACAACGTTGCGTGCTGCGTGTTTGTATCCTTTTTTTTCTCAAATGTATACGTCAAATAGAGGCATAAAACGTCATTTAAACCCAGCCTAACCCCAGAATACTACACTCTGGCATGAAAAAGTAAAAAAGTTTCAGGTACAAATGATGGTTGGTTTGGTCAACCTCCTTACAGGTCACAGCCAGGGGCGTAGCTATAGGGGGTGCAGAGGTAGCAGTCGCTACCGGGCCCAGGACCCTGAGGGGGCCCAAAGACCCTTGTGCCGCATACGAAGACACACAGAACACTAAGGATAGGGGGACCCAAGCTGAACTTTTGCGCCAGGGCCCATAAGTCTTTAGCTACGCCGCTGGTCACAGCCTTTTGATTTTGGCTAATAGAAGGGTCCAAGTCCCCGTAACACTACCCTATCCCACCCATTAGCTTGGCTTATATAAAATTAAACAACCCCTTTAAGACATAAGATGCATAGGAGAATATTTAGCATATAATGTTAGACTACTGTTAATTTGTTATCAACACAATCTTTTATCTAAGGCTTAGGCAGCCTCAAAGCATAATAAAACTGAATAGGGCACAGCAAGCTCCCGACCATGACCCAGAACCACAAATTTTCCAGTGTGGCTCCATTTAGTTCTATTATGTTTTGAGCCTCCACTTCTACACTTTGGTTGCATGCAGGGCTGCTTCTGCCATGAGGCGAGATGAGGATCCCGCCTCAGGTGGCAGTTTTCTGTATTTCTTAGGGGCGGCATCCACACAGCAGTTAAACACTGCTGGTGGATGCCGCTCTGTGTTTCCTTTAAGCTGCGCCGCCCCTTCCCTCCCTGGAGTGCAGGGAGCTGCGGTCCTGTCACTCACCGCTCTTCTCCCTGCACTCCTCCCCTCCTTCTGGCCGGCAGCGCTGTGAATGGTGAAGCAGGGAGATTTCTCCCTGCTCCACCATTCAGCCTGCAGACATGATCGCGCTGCCTGCCTGTGTGGGCGGAGCCTGTAGCCAGTGAATCTGCATAAGCTCCGTCCACACAGCCTGCAGAGCGATCTGTGTCTGCAGTGAAGAGAGGACTTCAGGAATGGGACAAGGTGAGTAGGTGCTGTGTTTTGTTTTGTTTTAACACAGGGCACAGATGGGCATTACTACTGTGAAGGGGGCACAATGGGCATTTCTACATGAAGGGGGCCCAGATGGCATAACTACTGTGAGGGGGGCACAAAGAGGGTATTTCCACTGTGAAAGGGGCACAGATGTGTCTGCCCCTGTGTGCGTCTGTCCTTCTGTGTGCGTCTGTCCTCCTGTGTGCGTCTGTTCTTCTGTATACGTCTGTCCCCCCTGTGTACGTCTGCCCCCTGTGTGTCTTTCCCTTGTGTGTCTGTCTCTGTGTGTCCCTGTCCCTATGTGTGTCATTGTCACCATGTCCACAGTGTTACTATGTATTGACGCAGCTGCATCAGGACGTTCTGTGGGGGCAAGAAGAAGAAGACGGAAGAGAAGGCAGCGCCGCCAGCGTGGAGGACTGCAGGTAAGGCTACTTTCATACTAGCGTTAGAGTTTTCCGGTATTGAGTTCCGTCATAGGGGCTCAATACCGGAAAAAAACGTTTCAGTTTTGTCCCCATTCATTGTCAATAGGGGCAAAACTGAACAGAACGGAATGCTTCAAAATTCATTCCGTTCAGTTTAGTTGCGTCCTCAGACCGGAGAGCAAACCGCAACATGTTGTATTTTGCTTTCCGTCCTGGGATCCGGAGCAAGACGGAACCATCATGACCCACAATGTAAGTTAATGGGGATGGAGAAGGAGTTAATGACGGATCCGTCCCGGCAATGTTAAAGATAATGCAACCAGATGAGTTCATAACGGATGCAGATGGTTGTATTATCAGTAACGGAAGCGTTTTTGCTGAACCCTGCCGGATCCAGCAAAAACGCTGGTGTGAAAGTACCCTAACACTGCTGCATTTTCTGTACTCAGATAGCCATCACTGTGTTATCTGTGCTGTTACATAGGACTGCAGGTGACATCTACTACATTATCTGTACTCAGAGAGCTATCAATGTGTTATCTGTGATGTTACATAGGACTGCAGGTGATATCAATAACATTATCTGTACTTGTACCGCCGCAGATCTGGCAGGACAGTCTTGGAGTTCGGTCACTACTTGGCTTTCATACTATTTTTTAATGGGAGGGGGGTTGCCATTCAAATTTTTGCCTCAGGAGCAGAAGAGCTAGAATCTGCCCTGGTTGCATGATGCTTGTGGCTTCAGTTTAAAGGTATAGGGCGGGCATTACAAAAATAATCAACCAGGATGCTAGACGTATGTGACAAGAATAACCAAAATTAATAAATAGAAATCCAGTGGCATGAAAATGTACAGCACACCTGAGATTAATAAAAAATTATATAATTTTATAGAATGTATCTTATGTATGCAACCGACTAGGGCAAAATTATATATAAAAAAAAGAAATATCCAAGTGGTGGTGCCAACAATATCACCAAAGGCAGTCCACCTCCAAACACAGCAAATACCCCTGGTAGGGTCACTATAATGATAAGACAAATATAACTGTAGCTACAACTGATCTCCACCTGTGCCCCGGGTGAAGAGTGCCATGGGAACAAGCCACTTTGCTTTGGCCAAAGTATTCACATACAGGGATACGGTAGCAAACGAAAACTTTGCCCTGGGTGAAATAAGGCCTAGCTACAACTCTACTTACAGCAGGCATCTCTGCCTGCCCCATGCCTGGATAATTATGTCAGTACACTTGATATTTTCTTTTCAGCTGTGCCTTGGACCCAGTGTAGATGTTGGATGGAATTTCTATAGCATATGAATAGGATTCTCAAATCATCTTTCTTAAGTCTGATCTCTTTAGGTCAGCGTCCAGGAACTTAAAAGCAGCTTTCTTTTAGTCACACTGTACTTGCGTGCAGTCTGCATGGCTTGTAAATAACAAAAGGAGTCCTGTTTCCACTACTCATGCAATGCTTCCAACCATGACATATCACCCTGCAGTTAAAAACAAGTCAATTTTTGTACTTTTTAATAGAGCTTGATGAGTGGTCAACATCGTAATTTACCTATAGGCATCTTGTTATTTGGTATTAATAAGGAATTACAATTTTACTTCTCAGAAGAATGAAATACTAAATGCTGGTTTACGGAAGTTATTATTTAAAATAACTATAAAAGTAACATACACATTAGGCAAAAGTTTATTAAAATGGCTGACTTCAACCAACGCGATGTCGGGTCAGGTTCAATTTAACAATGAACAATCACTTCAGCCACTCAATGATAAAAATAAGTTTGCCGTGTTTGAAATTTTCACCTGACGAAGGATCTTTTGTGGAAAGATCGTTCCCAGAAAGATCTTTTGCCTAATGTAATTGGTTATGTATGGCTGGCTTTTATGACAGAACCAACACTGTACTTGACAAAGATCCAGAGATCCCCAATTTGTTGCTCCAATTGTTCTGCTACATTCTCCTCAGGCTAGCAGCTCAGGGTGTGTGTCTATTCTCAGGGGTGTGTCCTTTCTCAGGGGTGTGTCTATTCTCAGGGTGTGTCCTTTCTCAGGGAATGTCCTTTCTGCCTTAGCTCTCTCCTTGTAACCATAACAGTTTCTATCAGTAGATATAGCTGGTGGAAGTTGAAGGATGGAACTGAGCATATGTGACCACTTCAGGTGGACGTGCACATTACTATACAGGTTGAACACCAGGGGGCCCAAGTGTAATGATGTAAAGAGAATATTTCATTGCTGTCAGCCATTTCATGTCAGAGAGTTTCTGACTACTTTATCACATATACAGGTATTGTCAGTTCTGACAAATTCCAGACCCAATTACATAAGACCTGGAAATGTAAATCTTTTGCACTTTATTTTTAAAGAGAATACTCAGCAATTTCATGTTATTATTTTATCATTAGACACATACATGCATGAGTGGGGATTATGTAATTATATAGCACAGAAGTGGGAGAGAAATCAAAACGTTGACCCCCAAATCCATCAGCAGAATGAAGACTGCTGTCAAGTGGCTGACAACAGTGACATACCGTTGATTGAGATACACCATGCAGCAACTTTTGGGGCCTGAGAGGACTCGTCCATGTCAAAGGTCACACTCTGTTAAGTGGTAACAGATTATTATACTGTATTACTGCTGAAAATGTGTTTACCGGTGCCCACTACAGGCTGTAAAGCTGACCTTACACATTAGATTAATAGTTTGGTGGGCAAGGGAAGCCAATCTAATGTGTATGGGAGGCTACCACCTTTAGTGGCAGCTATATAGGATGACAAGGATCGGGCAGTTGGATTTCAACATGCCTAATCCTTTTGTGTCTAGCAGCAGCTTATGCTTCTCTCTGTATTGACAACATATGTATGGAGGGGGTTGAGACAGAAAGCCGTTGGCCAAAGAAGCATTTAGCTCACATATGAAATGTATGGCAAGCTAAGTCTCTGAAGAGATAGAGACAGGCAGAATACTCATCAATGTCGTGGCCTGGAGAATCGACTGAGTAATAAGCAGAGATGCCTATGCTGAGGCTTGTGACTTTTGGAAGTCATCATGCAAGCACCACAGCTTCGTCTCTTCATTTTGGTAATAACTGTTGTCATCTCAGCTCCAGCACAGGGCAACTGATAGATGAGCATCCGCCTGTAGTCAGCACAGGACAACTGATAGAAGAGCATCCGCCTGTAGGCAGCACAGTCAGCACAGGAGAACTGATAGAATAGCATTCACCTGTAGGCAGCACAATCAGCACAGGACAACTGATAGATGAGCATCCGCCTGTAGGCAGCACAGTCAGCACAGGACAACTGATAGAAGAGCATCCGCCTGTAGGCAGCACAGTCAGCACAGGAGAACTGATAGAATAGCATTCACCTGTAGGCAGCACAATCAGCACAGGACAACTGATAGATGAGCATCCGCCTTTAGGCAGCACAGTCAGCACAGGAGAACTGATAGAATAGCATTCACCTGTAGGCAGCACAATCAGCACAGGACAACTGATAGATGAGCATCCGCCTGTAGGCAGCACAGTCAGCACAGGACAACTGATAGATGAGCATCCGCCTGTAGGCAGCACAGTCAGCACAGGAGAACTGATAGAATAGCATTCACCTGTAGGCAGCACAATCAGCACAGGACAACTGATAGATGAGCATCCGCCTTTAGGCAGCACAGTCAGCACAGGAGAACTGATAGAATAGCATTCACCTGTAGGCAGCACAATCAGCACAGGACAACTGATAGATGAGCATCCGCCTGTAGGCAGCACAGTCAGCACAGGACAACTGATAGATGAGCATCCGCCTGTAGGCAGCATAGTCAGCACAGGACAACTGATAGAAGAGCATCCACCTGTAGGCAGCACAATCAGCACAGGACAACTGATAGAATAGCATTCACCTGTAGGCAGCACAGTCAGCACAGGACACCTGATAGATGAGCATCCGCCTGTAGGCAGCACAGTCAGCACAGGACAACTGATAGATGAGCATCCGCCTGTAGGCAGCATAGTCAGCACAGGACAACTGATAGAAGAGCATCCACCTGTAGGCAGCACAATCAGCACAGGACAACTGATAGAATAGCATTCACCTGTAGGCAGCACAGTCAGCACAGGACACCTGATAGATGAGCATCTGCCTGTAGGCAGCACAGTCAGCACAGGAGAACTGATAGATGAGCATCCGCCTGTAGGCAGCACAGTCAGCACAGGACAACTGATAGATGAGCATCCGCCTGTAGGCAGCATAGTCAGCACAGGACAACTGATAGAAGAGCATCCACCTGTAGGCAGCACAATCAGCACAGGACAACTGATAGAATAGCATTCACCTGTAGGCAGCAAAGTCAGCACAGGACACCTGATAGATGAGCATCCCGCCTGTAGGCAGCACAGTCAGCACAGGAGAACTGATAGATGAGCATCCGCCTGTAGGCAGCATAGTCAGCACAGGACAACTGATAGAAGAGCATCCGCCTGTAGGCAGCACAATCAGCACAGGACAACTGATAGAATAGCATTCACCTGTAGGCAGCACAGTCAGCACAGGACAACTGATAGATGAGCATCCGCCTGTAGGCAGCATAGTCAGCACAGGACAACTGATAGAAGAGCATCCGCCTGTAGGCAGCACAATCAGCACAGGACAACTGATAGAATAGCATTCACCTGTAGGCAGCACAGGACAACTGATAGATGAGCATCCACCTGTAGGCAGCATAGTCAGCACAGGACAACTGATAGAATAGCATTCACCTGTAGGCAGCACAGGACAACTGATAGATGAGCATCCACCTGTAGGCAGCATAGTCAGCACAGGACAACTGATAGAATAGCATTCATCTGTAGGCAGCACAGTCAGCACAGGACACCTGATAGATGAGCATCCACCTATAGGCAGCATAGTCAGCACAGGACAACTGATAGAAGAGCATCCGTCTGTAGGCAGCACAATCAGTCATACTTTTGTTATGGAGCCCTGTTGATTTTCATGTATCCCCTTTGGTCACAGGTTTGAATATAGTTTTACCATACCTTTCATGCTCTGTTATATAAGCACTCTCAATTCAAACTATATTGTTTCCTCTCTGATTGATCTGGGGCGGGGGATGATTGGGGCGAAGCTTGTGATAAGTGCCTAGAATACAAGAGTATGTATATGACAGACATGAATGCACCTTATGCTACATGGGGTGCCCCATTTTGATAAATTCTGCACAATCTACCAATATATTGATAAACGTGCAGTCTATAAGGGTGCATTCACATAACCGTATGTGTTTTGCAGTCTGCAAAACGTGGATCCGCAAAATATGATTGACGTCCATGTTGCACCCATAAAAACAATGCCTATCCTTGTCTTTTTTTGCGAGGCCACGGAATGGACATATGGATACAGACAGCAGACGATGTGCTGTCCCTATTTTTTGCGGCTCCATTTTACATTATTGGGTTTGCATCTAATCCGCAAAAATATGGCCGTGTGAATACCCATTTACACAGGCGAATTATCAGGTCAATTATTGGAAATAAACATTTTCAATAACTGTCCTGTGTAAATTTGCTACTGATTACCCGACAAATGATCAAATGCTCATTTTTTGGATGATCTGATTGTTTATGCAACACATTGTCACGGGGGAGACAAGGGAAGGTGCGCCCTGTACTGAATACCCCCCGTTCTCTCCCTGCCTGCTTGCCTCAGTCGGCCCTAGGCGGCCGCGGACAACAACGGTGATGGTCCCTGCTCTGTATAAGTGCACAGGGAGGAACAGGGAACAATAGGAGAGACAAACACAGACGAAACAAACACAATATTAGAATAGTCAGCAAGCCGGGTCATGCACAGGAGATAACGTCAATACCGGGGGTGAAGCAAAGAGAGGTCGAAGTCCAAAGTCCAAGGTCAGGGTCAAACAGCAATCAAACACTAGGTCGCACAAGCACTGATCAAAGTAGTAACGCTAATCACAGGCAATTAGGGAGGACAACTAGTGGCTTTAAATAGCCCTCCACTGGCTCATGTGACGGGGCCAGCGTCACATGACCTCATTTGCATACCGAGCGCTGGCCAAACGTGACCAGCGCTCAAATATGCACCAAATTTGGTCATGTGGCGTGGCCAGCGCCACATGACCCAAAACCAGGTATATAATAGATGTCCCCGCCTGCTCATTTACTAGGGGGGGCGGGGAGGACGCCGGACGCGCTGTATCAGTGCGCGTGCCGGACCCTCTCCTGTGAGTGTCGTCATGGAGACGAGGACGCATCCTGCGTCCTCGCTCCGGCGCACTCCTGGGAGACCGGCGGCATGGCAGAGGGGAAGCGCGCCGCCGGCTCCCCGTTACACACATAAGATCATCATCTGTTGGCAGCTCATGAAACTGTATGGGGATGAATGATTGTAGTAAGGACTGTTCATCCCCATACAGTGGATTTGTTTGCCATATAGAAAATGCAGCTGAACCAAGGGGCAATGATCCGGATGTTCCCGATCATTGCTCTGTGCAGTGTAAGACTAGGGTGTCTAAGGTCCACCAGTACAATTAATTCTAGGGATCCACTGTAAAGTTACATTACCTGACCCCCCCCCCCTTCCTGCACCAATATACATGGATCCAAAATCCACACGTGTTACTTAAAGAGGATCTGTCACCATGAAAAAGTGAAGTGATCTGCAGGCAGCTGAGCAAATTGTTTTATGGGAATAGATTCAGTATAACTTGTGTTTTACTCATTTATATCTCTGCTCATTCTGGGCTTTGAAGTCAAGGAGGCGGTCCTATCAGTGATTGACAGCCTTCCCTCTACGACTGTGTATACAGAGATAGCTGCCAATCACTGATAGGACCACCTACTGGACTTCAAAGCCCAAAGTGAGCAGGAAATTATATGTATAAATTACAAGTTTAACTGACCCTACTCCCACAAAACTTTATATCACTCTGCTTAGCTTTTCCTGCTCTATAACATGCTGCCCAAAGTTAAATAAAAACATGTTCGACGTGACAATTCAAACTATATTGCCTCCTCTCTGATTAATCGGGGGCTGGGGAAGAATGGGGCGAAGCTTGTGATAAGTGCCTAGAATACTAGAGTATGTATATGACAGACATGAATACACCTTATGATAAATGGGGTGCCCCATTTTGATAAATTCTGCACAATCTACCAATATATTGATAAACGTGCTGCATACTTACCAACATTTCAGTTGGTAAATCTGGGACATATAAGCTCTGTCCCTGGGAACACTCACAAATTCTGCAGAACCACCCATTTAGGGATTGGGCTTACATAAGCCCCACTCATTTTTGGCCCAGCACAGCCTAAATTTCCCAGAACTGTCTCTGAAACTTAAGGGCAGTCCATGCAACTACAGTGCAATGTTAAATTCAGAACACAGTCAAACAGTAAACCAGCCGTATTACCCATAGCAAACAATAAGGCTCAGCTTTCATTTTCTAAAATGCCCTGGAAAAATAAAAGCTGCACTGGATGGTTGCTATGGGCAACACAGCTTAGATTCCTGTTAGACAGCTTTGATAAATAAGCCTCTGTTTTAAGAACGTAATCTCACAAGGAGATCAGACAGGTCAAGGGAAAGACAGCCTGGAACCTAAACACAATAAACCAGCCGCCCCTCTCTATATTTAGCAGAAATCGTAAAGTTTACGTTACAAGACTAAGTGATGAATACCAAAGAGAGCCGGACACTAATAGCAAAGCAACTGTGCTTTGATATTTTCAAGAGAAGAATGTCCTATAAGGTCCATACTAGGCCTCAATGCCTGATACCTTCTTCTGAAGCCGTTCTTACACTTAAAAATGGAATTGTAGTAAGGGTGCAGGATTTTAAATAATACCAGTAACCTATATTTATTAGTGTCCACAGATTTACAATTGAGGAAGCAGCAGACATAAAGGAGAGGACACTTTGCCTTTAATAAATAGAGAAGGAGAAAGTGGGAGTACTGCCAAGGTGCCATGCCATTTCTTTAGTCATAACTAGAGTTGAGCGGATTGAATCCAATGAAGCGGAATTTGTTCCGCATTTCGGATAAGTTTGATTCGAATTTCCTCGTGCTTCATGGTTGGCGAATCGATTTAACATGAAATAGCATAAAAAATAAAAAAAAAATCATACTTACCTTCTCCATTTGCTCATGACGGACGGCTGCCATCTTCATTGAAGATATTGGCCGAAATCCCGTATTGTGGTGACACATGACGCCGGTGTGATGACGAAATCCTGTGCGTGGCTACCACCCCGGAAGATGTGATGACGTCATCTCGGGCCATGCGGGGCCGATTTTCCACCAGAACTTCAAGCAAGATGGCGGTGGCCAGCCCGTTCATGTATGAACGCGGCATCTGAGGAGTACAATGATTGGGAGCGGCGCTATCGCATGCTCCATGTCATTGCAACCACTACTTACAAAAAAATGTGCTTCGTGACAAAGTAATTCATCACAAAGCAAATTTTTTTGTAAAATTTGGTGAAGCAGCTGAATCGAATTTTGAAGAAATTTGCTCATCTCTAGTCATAACTTAGTGCCACCATGATCTGGGTACTCTCAGAGACTGGTAGTTTGGCAAAGCTGCCTGACAACTTCAATTAAAAAGTTGGAAGTGTATCCCTAGAAACCAGTCTGTGTCCATAGCAACCAATCTCAAACGATAACTGTATGGCTCAGAGTGGGATTAGCGCTGTGATGACATGGTGTAAAGCAGCCTGACATCATTCATTCCTTGTCACTTCTCAACTCTATAAGGGTGCATTCACATAACCGTATGTGTTTTGCAGTCTTCAAAACGTGGATCCACAAAATATGGTTGATGTCCATGTTGCACGCATTGAAACAATGCCTAGTATAGGACATGTTCTGTCTTTTTTTGCGAGGCCACGGAATGGACATATGGATAGAGACAGCAGACGATGTGCTGTCCCAATTTTTTGCGGCTCCATTTTACATTAATGGGTCTATATCTGATCCGCAAAAATATGGCCATTTGAATACCCATTTACACGGGCGAATTATCAGGCCAATTACTGGAAATGAACATTTTCACTCATTGCGTGCATATACCCTTAAAGGAGTTTTCCCGTTTTAACACCTTTTTTCATTAGGCCCCTGAATGTGGTCCACCTAAAATGAGAAATACTTACCTACTCCGTGCTCCTCAGTTCCATGCAGTCCCTGACCTGTAATCTTCTGGATGGGGTCCTGTAACTCACTGCATCCAGTAAATGGCCTCAGCAGTGACATGTCCACAAATGGACATGCTCAGGGACATGTCACCAGTGAGGGCAGTGAATGCCTGCAGTGGTGCACGTGACCCCAGTAAATGATGCAATATTTTTAAGTTTGAACTTTCAACTGCGGTTTATGTTGTCCAGAGAACCACATAAAGATTTGTCTTGGAACAGTAATACATATGTGAAGAGCCATTAATAGACTTGTAAGTAGCGCACGTTTCATTTATACATGTAACAGACAGCAGGTATTGCATCATTCAAACATCATAAGAACAAGAACATTTCATGGAAACCAAATACACTCAAAAACCTCATACACATAAATCCAGGAAGAACTTCACGTGCAAGTACAAAATTGTTTACAAAATGTACAGGCTGTGCAGACCGTGTTTGAGCCCTACGTTTAGCATATAAGTTTTAGTTGTATATTGAAACATATCCATTGGGCTCCAATCACCTGACAGAGGCTAAAAGTCCAAACACCTCCATTGGGTCAAATACATTTTCACTAGGAATATTCAATATAAGATACATAGAGAAAAACATAGATCAATAGATATTAAAGAGGTTATCCTCTGAATAGGTCAGTGGGAGTCTGAAAGCCGGGCTGTCTGGCCTAAAACCGGACCCCTGGATGTTACTGTTAAGGGGGCAGGTCGCTGTGGAGGTCACTGTTAAAGGGGCAGGCACCTTGGAGGTCAGTGTTAAGGGAGGAGGCCACTGTGGAGGCCACTATTAAAGAGGCAGCTGGGTACTGTGAGGTCACTGTTAAGTCAGCGGGGTACTGTAAGGTCACTATTAAGGGAGCGAGGTACTGTGGTAGTCACTGTTAATGGGGCAGTCACTGTGGCGGTCTCTGACAGAAATGTTGGAGGTCACAATTAAGGGGACTGTAACCTATGGTCAGTGTTAAGGGGTGGTTGCTGTAGAGGTCACTGTTAAGGGGGCAGGCACCTGTTGAGGTCACTGTCAGGGGGGGTGGGGTGCTGAGGTACTCACTGTTAAAGGAGCAGGCTGCTGTGAAGGTCAAAGCTAAGGGGGTGAGCTGCTGTGGAGGTCCCATTTTAAGGAGACGTGGCACTGTGGGGTGGTCAGTGTTAAGGGGTGGGCACTGTGGAGGTCACTGTTAAGGGGGCAGGGTACTGTAGATGTCACATTATATTGGATACTGTCGATATCTTTTAACGACACACACAAACATTAAATGAAATAGATAAAATATACCTGTGCAAAGCCAGGTCCTTCCATGATTCTCTATAAACATGGCCAGACAGTAGTAAGAAGGGTTCAATAGGCAAAGCAAGGTGAAAAAAGAGATACAAACCCTGTAAACATTTTTTGGATGTGGTGGATTGGCCTCACAAACGTTGGATTACTGTTAATATCAGAAATAATAACCAATTTTATTCTAATTTTTTTTTGTTGAAGGGCACTTTTGCCTGAAATGACTAGTAGCCAACATTTTTACAAGGAAAATGGAAAACTAAAACAGTGACCACTGCCGGGGCTCTGCTTACATGTTTCATAGTGTCTGTGTTTCAGCAGCTTGGACTGGTCGGTTTTTCCCTCCTCTTACTTGTCAAGCACTGGCTTTCCTCTCCTTCAAGCAGGCTGAGGTCTGACTTTGCTGTGCACGCTCCCTATGGCTTTTAAAGAGCCAGAGCACACACACTATAATTTTCCCCACCTTGCAGTACTTTAGACACTCTCCCCTGTGGGAAGATGCCTGAGCCATAGGTTCCAGTACACTAGGCTTCCGCTAAGGTGTGTTGTTTACGTTTGGTGAGTCTTCTGCAGTCAATTGAACAGAGACCACTCTAAGAGGTAGTGCCCTAGTGGTTCCTCTGCAGAGAAGTCCCTAACTCTGTACAAGATTTAAAGGGTAAAGAACAGGGGGGTCACTTAGCTAATGTCCTTAAGATTCCAAGTCAAATCTGTTAAAGTGACATAGCGGATCTGTACCTGCTTTGTACAAGATAAATGATAAATATTCTTACTAATGTATGTCTATTCATATTAATATGAATACATTAGCTGCATTTACTGTGAACAGTAAAATCATAATTACAATCATAATAACCTGCATGAGCCCACTAGATAAGGCTTAAAGGCTATGTACACCTTTGGGGGCAATTTTTTTTTTATTATTGCATTGTACTCATTTTGAGCTAAAACACATTTTTTTAAAATTGCTCTTTATTAAAAATGATGAGCCGTTTCCCCTGCACAGCTTTGAGTTTATTTATTAACATCTGTATTTTCTCTCTGCTCCTTAGAGCTGACAACCTCCTTATCTCTGACCTCTGACATTATAAACACTCATTGTAGCTCAGGCTAGTTTCACACTAGCGTTATTGCTGGATCCGGCAGGGTCTAGCAATAACGGTTCCGTTACTGATAATACAACCATGTGGATCCGTAATGAACGGATCCGGTTGTATTTTCTTTAACATCGCTCGGACGGCTCCGTCATGAACTCCATTGAAAGTCAACTAGTGTGTCAACCTGAACGGATCCGTCCCCATTGACTTGCATTGGGGGTCATGACGGATCCGTGTTGGTGCGGATGCCCAGGACGGAGAGCAAACCGCAGCATGTTGCGGTTCGCTCTCCGGTCTGGAGACTGAACGGAATGCTTTCAGGAGCTTTCCGTTGTCTTCAGTTCAGTTTTGTCCCCATTGACAATGAATGGGGACAAAACTGAAGCTTTTTATTCCGGTATTGAGCCCCTATGACAGAACTCAATACCGGAATAAAACAACGCAAGAGTGAAAGTAACCTCAGTTGTAGTCTTACTGATAAGAATTTGGTGCATTTAGACCAACAGATGATCTGACAAATTTTCTGATTGGTCAGATGGCCATTTACACACACAGATCTTTTATTATACACACACCAACTATTGATCTGATTGGACAGAAATTGGTCAGATAATCTGTTGTGTTTATGACCTCTTAGTAATTTAGAGATAAGGTTTATTAGATGACTGGCACAAAGTCACACAGCTAGACAGAATGGTTCAATATTTTTAATATAGACCAATTGAGTAAATGAGTAAAATGCAATCCTAAAAAAAATTGCACATAGCCCTTAAACTTTGTCAGGACAATACAGGTCACAAAGATGTCACAACCTGGCAGAAACTATTTTATCTGGCAATAAGCTGTCAAGAGGGAGAGTCAGAGAGCTGTGTGGTAATGAGGAAATTAAGATGAAAATGACTGCCACCATGGCACATAATGCATAACAGAATGAGCAATGCAGGGTTGTGTACAACTGTTGTATTGTCCACATTACAGAATGTAAGATGGGACCAGCTTGTACTGCTTCTCTCTAAGCACTGCAGTATACCAGGGTGGACAGAACCACTCTGAGTCCTGCCTGTGTGTGCCATGCATTACATATCCCTTGTTCTGTGCCATCAGGACTGTCATCTCAGGAGATGCTCACAGAGATACGTATGGGAATACATATCAATTCTGTTATGGCTTCATTTTAAATGATTAGGAAAAACCATGGAGATAAAATCCCACAGTTGTAGT
Source organism: Rhinella marina (assembly GCA_900303285.1). NCBI lineage: Eukaryota > Metazoa > Chordata > Amphibia > Anura > Bufonidae > Rhinella > Rhinella marina. The sequence goes on from ONZH01025249.1 coordinate 198,260, forward strand.
AGTAGTGTTCTCTCCCGAGACTGCCCTGAGCCACAGGGCTCGTATTAGTGACGTCACATGCTTCTGAGCAGTAACTTAATGTCTAATGAGTTGTTGTTTATGCTTTTCAAATACAGCTTTGCTTGAAAAGGGTCGTATGACATCAGAAAAGGTGTTTAATCAAGAAACAGTGAGACTCTTGCCAGTGGGCTGCAATTAATATTGCAGATCAGCTGTAATCAGATGAATGAGGTTGAGCCGCAATTATAATCACAAATTATGGAAAAAATGATGCTAATTCTGGAAGAAAAGCAGATCCTTTCTTCCAGTTCTCAGTTACAGAGGACCTTTCACTGGTCCTAACTAGAGATGAGCGAACGTGATGAAATGATGACTCGAAATGAGCACTGTACCGCTCGGCTCCCCTGCGCTCGCATGGGCGCAGGCAGCCGCTTCCGTCCTCTGCAGGAGGGGTGCTGTGCCCCCTGTTCACTTTTGCCTCCTTGTATGGTAATTAGCAGCATCGGTACCAGGGAGGAGGAGACGGCTGGGTTTCTCAAGGAGCTGCCCAATCCCTGTGGAGAGCGTCACAGCCAGGGAGAAAAAACAGCTCACCTTCTCACCTCCAACAGAGCAGCCAGTGTGAAAAAGTGCCTTGACATCTCCTAATAAAGTCAGACACTGTCAGGTAATAATATTGTAATGTTAATACCAGTGAAAGGTCCTCTTTAACTTCATTGATGAATGTCTGAAATTGTAAAACAAGAAATATTGGTGAGCAGCACAGCATCATATGGGTTTATTCACAAATCTTTGATTCACGTCACGTATACATTACAAGGGTTATGCCACGAAAAAATTTCTACGTTTTTGAAACCAGTACCTGGCTCTGAAAACTTTTGTAATTGCATGTAATTAAAAATTTTGTATAGCCACTGAGCTATTCAATAAAATGTATCTGTATAGCGCCACCTGCTGTTTGTTCTTTTCCTTTTTTCTTGTCCTCCTCACTGAGGTGGTCACACCTGCTCAGTTTAAATCTTCAACTGTTACTAGCCATATCTTCTGTTAGACGCTGTGGCAGTTACAGAAAAAGAGCTCCAGCAGAAAGGACATACTCCCCTGTGATATGACACGCCTCCTGAGCTCCCAGTCCGAAAAATAATCTAGCAGAATAATTGGAGCAATGAATGACAAAGTCTCTGGATCAATGTGAGGTACAGGGCTGGTTCTTGCTTTGTTAGAAAGAGTTTATCATGTATCTTAAATGCTTTTTCAGATTTCCATTTTTACATCCCTTTAAATTTTATACGTGTATTCAGACGTTCATTTTCTTCCATGGAATGTTGGTTCGCAGGAAAAACATGGGGCATGCACTAATTTCTATTTAAAAGGTCCTGTTTTTTATTAATCAGTTTAATTGATACACAGTTTGTAAAGAAAGGTTGCCTTTTTGAGGAAGTAATAAACAGATCAATTACAGTGGAAAAAAACCAATGAGACATGTCCTGAACTTGAACCTTTGAGGATACACTGAAGTGTCAATAAGCCATGAGGGTGGTTTCACGTGCAGCTTTTTTTTTAACTGCTGCAGTTTTTACGCCGTATTTTTAAAGGGGTTATCCGATGACTAATGTAAAAAATGAAAATCAGACATCATATAGGACATGACAGTGTCTTTCTAACAAAGCTAGACCCAGCCCTGTACTTTAGGCCTGTTTCACATTTGCGTACAGTAGCTCCCTGTATTTACAGATCCGTCAGGCTGCTCCCGGGCCAGAACAGCCTGCCGGATCTGCTTAACAGAGATGTGAAACAGGCTCACATGGAACCAGAAATCTCCCCATTCTACTAGATTTATATCAAGCTGAAAGCTAAAGGGGAGTGTCTTTTCTGCTGCAGCTTAGGGTGTGTGTCTATGCTCTCCCTATCACAGCTCAGGAGGCAGTAGAAGGATGAAACTGAGCAGGACAAAGAAAAAGAACTGTGCAGGTGTCATTTTACTGAACAATTCACAGGCTATACATAATTACCTGTAATTACAAAAGTAGTTAGATCCAGGTGCTAATTTGAAAAATATTTTTCGTGGGACGACCCCTTTAAGCCAAAGTCAGAAGTCGATCTAGCAGAAAGTAGAAATGTAAGTCATTCTTTATAATTCCCATTCCTTTTGAATCCACTGGCTTTGCCTAAAAAAAAACTGCATTAAAAACTTTTTCTAGGGAACCATCCACACATATACCTTTTTTTGTATTTTTCCCATTTTTATGGTTCTTCACAGTGTTTATGTTTGCAAAATCCATCCCTGCTTGATTTCTTGAGATTTTGTGGTCACAGTCGCGGCAAACATGCGAATCGTGTTGTGACTCCATTCATTTCTTTGGATGCCCTGCTACACTCCGATCCTTGGTCGTACAACGCCTGTCACACCGAGATTGTCATGTAACCCTAGCCTAAAAATGTAGAACTTTTTTCCCAGCCTCACATTTACCAGTAGATGTTTCAGGCAATTGGCCCTCATTTTTATGTGTGCTATGATACCAGCTGTAGTGCATGCATGGTTAGCCACATGGGTAAACAGCAGCGATGGCTGTGCCCTAAAATGAAGAATACATCCCCTGTTCTCAGGACTTGTGATACCACGCAATATATAAAGAACAGCTGCTGCAGGGCGGGGGGAGTCCACCTTTACCTAGCGTTACCTTACATTACTTTACAAATGGCGCTGTTTATTTTTTTTACCTTTAGATAGATATGGTATTGTTTCCAAAGCACAGACATGAGTAATAAAATAAAGGAAATCTTCCAGGGAGATGAAATACTGCAAGCAGATGTCTCTATTGTGCTCACCTGTATGCCCTTTGCCCTGAGAGAATAAAAAAATATGATCTGTATACCAATAACCTTGCTTTATAGAAAATAGGATTACAGCTGTCACTGCATGAACATTACAATAGGGAACTGTAGTCATTTCCTGATAACATTTTATTATTGGAAAAATAAGTCAATTTCATAAGACCCTGTAGGGTAAGGGCTTGGTTCATTTGGGGCCTCCAACGCAAATTCCGTCAAAAACAGTGGAGAGAAAGTCCTGTATGCGGATTTTTTTCTCCGCTAAACGGAAACCAAACTAACCTCATTGTAGACAATGGGATCTGCTAGGCTCCATTCGGGTCAGTTATATGATGAATCCAGCATTTCTGTTATTTTTGTGGTTCTGCTCCTATAATGGAGCAGAACAATGGAAATCTATAGCGGTGGTGTGAATGCGGACTAAGGCCCGTTTCACACGAGCGAGTTTTCCGCGCGGGTGCGATGCGTGACGTGAACGCATAGCACCTGCACTGAATCCTGACCTATTCATTTCAATGGGTCTGTGTACATGAGCATTTTTTTTCACGCATCACTTCTGCGTTGCGTGAAAATCGGAGCATGTCCTATATTCTGCGTTTTTCACGCAGCCCTGGTCACATAGAAGTGAATGGGGCTGCGTGAAAAACGCATTGCATCCGCAAGCAAGTGCGGATGCAATGCGTTTTTCACTGATGGTTGCTAAGAGATGTTGTTTGTAAACATTCCGTTTTTTATCACACGCGTGAAAAACGCATCAAAACGCATTGCACCCGCGCGGAAAAAACTGAACAACTGAACGCAATTGCAGACAAAACTGACTGAACTAGCTTGCAAAATGGTGCGAGTTTCCCTAAACGCACCCTGAACGCATGCGGACCTAATCCGTCACGCTCGTGTGAAAGGGGCCTTAGGGGGAGTCTCATTCCTGCATTAATATATAGGCATCATTTATAATAGTATATATTCTCTCAATAGTCTGCTCTGTCAGAACAGAGACTGCTGGTATTCTGCTGATGGGACCTACATTTGGGAATTCTCCATTGTCCTCCAAGATCATGTTCACTGTTCTTATGGACAAGGGAGAATGAAAGGTGACTCATCAGTTCTGCTCGCTAGTCTGTTTTAGGAAATACTTGTAGCTCCCAAAAATAATAATTCAGCAGCATGCTTTCTTAACACTTGCATTGTACTGTTCCCCTGTTATCTTGGACATGGACAACTGGGTTCTCCTTGACAATAGAGTGTGCCACGACACTGCCTGACACTGTCAGTATTGATTGGATAGTGTCAGATTGTGTAAGGACACAGCCCTTTAACATGCAGAATGGAACACCCAGTTGTCTATGCATTCATTCAATTCCAGGAGGAATAATAGACGAATGGCAAGCTGAAAGAGAGATGCTTGTTATTTCATAGGGAATACAAGGAATACAAGTATTGACTAAAACAGACATCAGGAGAGCTGGCAGGGAGTTAATGTCAACATTAAATAATATTTTAATATAATTCAGCATGAAAAATAGTTGCTATTGAAATTTACTTTCTGTTATAAAAATGTTCCAGTTGTGAGATATGCTCTCCAGTTCATCATAATGGCGCCCCCTGGTATTGAATCTGTATAAAAATGTGTATGTCCACCAACTGAGCTGGATGAGTATGTTTGCACATGTTCAGTTCAGTATTTCAACTGCCACCAGCTGTATCTACTGTTAGAAGCTTTAACAGTTACAGAGAAGCACATGCTTGCTGAGAAATGACATGCCCCCTGATAAAGGTAATGTCCTCCGAGCTGCCAGTGTAAAGAATAATCTAGCAGAGCAATTGAGGCAATGAATGGGGAGATCTCTGGATCCATATGACGTTCTGGGCTGGTTGTAGCTTTGTTAGAAAGGTTTTCATTTTTTTCATTTCTAATATCACTCATGGCAAACACCTTTAACTCCAACAGCTGACTATAAGACATATAGCAAACTTTGAAAATTCAGAAGTTCCACAGTTAAAGGGAACCTGTCATCACCTTTATGCTACCCATACTAACAGCAGAATAAAGTAGAGACAGGTGAGTTGATTTCAGCGGTCTGTCATTTATAAGTTAAAAGTAAGTGGTTGCCGAGAACCAACATCACAAACATTGCAGATTAGGCCTGGAAAAAGAGTCAAATCTTCATGAGAAGAGTCATGGTTATTCATGAATTCCTGCTCTCCCCGCCCACCTGATGATGACCGACAGGCTTCTACCTAGTTTTCTCTCTTTCTCTCTAGGAGAGAACTGCCAGTCATCAGCAGATGGGCAGGAGAGCAGGAGATTATGAATAACCATGACTCTTCTCAGGTAGATTTGACTCTTTTCAAGGCCTGGGATGCAATGTTTGTGATGTTGGTTCTCAGCAACCAATCGCTTTTAGCTCAAGAGAGACACACCGCTGAAATCAGCATTTCAGTCACTATTTTATGCTGCCCTCAGTACAGTCAGCATAAAGTTGATGACAGGTTCCCTTTAACTGAGCTGAGAACTTTATATTAGGAAAATAAAGGCTGTAAGACTCATTAATATTTTAGCCACCATGATGTAAATATGGTTCTTCAAGCTCTGGTGGTGGCCATTAGAAGTACTGGTGATCCCTGTTTCTGAAAAGCCATTGCTACTCCTGCACTGTGAATTTTCCACGTGATGTTAGCTGAAAAAGACCTATTCCATCAGTAGGGCTGTGGTGGCATCAGTGCCTACTAGACAGAAGTTTTTGTAGATGAATCGTGACCATAGAACATAATCTCAGGCCCACAGTTTTTCCCCCTGCCTTTCTGATGTTCCTTAGCTATGGTGGATACAGCCATGTTGTGTTATGTGACAAGTCTGAACAAGCTGCAGGAAGATTCTTTTTCCATAGGAACTGACTGTATCATGCTTCCGCACATATACATTACATCACTGCAATCTCCTCGCTCGCCCCTGCCTTCTACATGTAATAGAAACACGAATGAAAGGATTAATTGTGACACAGCAAAGCTCTGGTTACTTAAGGAAACAGTAGCCTGGTTATTATCTCACCAGAGCTGTCCGAATTAACCTGGTGAGATGCAAGACAGAACCAGATGAGGACAAATTGTTCTTCCACAATGAAACAGGATACATGTAATGCGGGAATAGAGATGTCTCTGCTCGGGGCACCCAACTTCTTTCATGTATTTTAGTGACACTTCAGTATTTGTGAGTGAAATTATATTGTGGGTGAAACTGCTGTGTTCATGTAGATACAAATGAATGAAACAGAACTCTTCTTCATTACAAGACTAGCTTAAGGACCCGGCTTCGCCCGGGTATATTTATTTAATTTAATGTTTGTGTGTGTGTTGTTAGAAGATATCGAGTGTCCTCTACAGTGCCCGCCCCTTTAACAGTAACCTCCACAGCAGCCTGCCCCTTAACAGAAGCATCCACAGCACCCTCCCCTTTAACTGTGACCTCCACAGCAGCTAGGGTGGCCACTGTCTTCACCCCAGAAAGCCGGACCTCACCGGCCATTCCCCCAAACGTGAAGCAGCACCCCCAGTTCCCATGAAGCCACACCACTAAACATGAGACCACGCCCCCTGGCTCCGTGAAAACATGGAGGAGAAGCTGCCTGAGCGTGAGCTACTGAAAGGGTGTCCACCCTTTCAGTAGCTCACGCTCAGACAGCTTCTCCTCCGTGTCTTTACGGAACCAGGGGGCGTGGTCTCATGCTTAGGGGTGTGGCATCATGGGGACCGGTGGCACGGCTTCACGTTCCTCCGTCAGGGCCTGGATGGACACAGGGATGTCCTTTTGAACAGCTCACTCTCAGACAGAAGAACTGTGCATTCTGAGCATGAGCTGCAGAGAGAAAGTCACCCTCCCTCCCCTGCAGCTGACAGAAGTCGATTTTTACCTTCATTTTTTCAATCCCGGTCAAATGCGGTGTGGAAGGGGCATGGCCTGACTGAGTTGAGGCGTGACTTAGTGGGACCTGGGGGTGGGGCTTTTAAGTCCTTCTTTTGAAGGTGGCCTGAATTACAGGTCGATGCCATAGTAATTTAGGAGGAAAGTGGGTAGCAGTGAAAGAAAACATCTTTTATTACTACTGAACAGTAAATATGTGAAATTTACATTATATGAGGTAATGATTGATGATGAGTTAGTCTAAAACATAAGTTATATTTATGGTAACCGGAATACCCCTTTAACAGTGTCATCCACAGCGCTCTGCCCCTTTAAAGCAGACCTACAGCAGTGAACTGGCTAGGTTGTTATGGAAACCTGGTGTGTGTGGAGACTAACTGCCTGCGAGCTTCTATTGGTTGATAAGGGTCATGTGACCAGGCTTCTATTGGCGAATGCATTTTTTGGAAATATCTCAGGAACGGTACGTCCTGGAGAGCTGAGACCCGTTCTAAAACCTTCCCGGACACCTGATGTACCGGTGTGCTAAATTTCGTGATTGTAGCTACGACGGTGCGGATTACTTTAGCGGACATACACATACACACACACACATACATACACTCAGCTTTATATATTAGATTGCTTTGGATTTATAAAATGTCTTTAAATGGATTTCAGAAGGAATTGTCAGAAATCATAGCACTTTTTGCTTTTATTAAGGGCTCATGCACAGGGCCGTTGCCCGGCCGTGGCCATATTGTGGCCTGCATACAGTGGGTCCGCAATACCTGGGCACCGGCCGTGTGCACCTCGCATCACGAATGCGGACCCATTCACTTGAGTGCTTCCGTGGGTTTTCTGTCCGTGCCTCTGCACTGCAAAAAAGTAGTGCATGCGGATGCGGATCGTGGACCCCATTCAAGTGAATGGATCCGCGATCAGCATGTGGCGGCCCCACCGTTGGTGCCCGTGCCTTGCGGACCCGGGCAGCACACATTCTTGTGCATGACCCCTAAGTCTGAGCAAGTGTCATGGGATCACTATCAGTGCTGCTGAAGGGCAGCAAACAATTTCATGTGTTCACTATCAGTGCTGCTGACTGGTTACAAAAAATCTCACGTGACGTAATCACTATCAGTGCTGCTGACTGGCAGCAAACAGTCACTGAGAACAAAGGAACTGTCTTATACCCTCATTAGCATAGTTGGAACTCCTTTATCCCTGTCTCCTACTAGCTGGAATAAAGTAGGAGGTTATTTGAGGGAGATTAATGCTTCCGATATTTTATTGTACAGGGCATCTGATATTAGGGTCTTTCTGGTTTCCCATAACCCCGTGACCTGAAAATTCAGGTCTGACTGTAGTTATCACATAATATAATCCCCAGGTTACCTGGAAGTTGAGATATGGGAAGCTGTTTGTTCTGTTTGTTATACTGTAGACCTGATAAGTAGAGATGAGCGAGTAGTGAAATATTCGAAAGTTCGAAATTCGATTCGAATAGACCGCGAAATTCGACTATTCGACCGAATATCAAATCCCATTAAAGTCTATGGGAAAAAAATGCTCGCCACTTGGAAATCTCAATTCGACCACTTGGAGGTCACCAAGTCCACCCTGAAACCTCAGAAAAGGATGCCAACACTGCTGGAATGCAACTGGGACAGCAGGGGAAGCATGTCTGGGTGCATATAACGCGCCCAAGTCGCACTATTACGCCACTATCACAGCCTCTCAACAATACACTCCAAAGACAATGTAACCTCTCTGTAAAGTGAGACCATACAAGGAAACCTTCTTTCCTCTACATTGCCATGGACCCCAAGCCAAACTAGACAAAAAAGAAGATAAAATTCTGCACCCCTTAAAATCACGTTGCCTATGACAACCACAGATGGCATAGGCAAAGGGGAAAGCAAATAGACCCCACCCCTAATTGTCATTGTGTGTGTGTGTGAGATGTGGTCAGACATGTCTTCTTTAAAATGTAAAAACAACTCAAACACATGCAGAAGCCTTAAAATGCCCAAATTGTTGGCGCTTGAGATGTCAGTGACCCGACCTGGCCCAGTGTCATGTCTAGCAGGTAAAGCAGTGGGGATGTTGAGGGATGCGTAGGACCGCAAAAGGCAGGAAGAGGCCGTGGGCTGGCCAGAGGCTCATG